>JAGXJF010002836.1:42500-123156 GCA_019208055.1 Stipa capillata | reverse complement strand
GATTCCAAAGCAGTTTTGTAAATCAGAGCAATTCGAAGCAATAAAACTTCTATTGAGGTAGACCCGGCTACCTCCTTTTTATCACTTGTGAGGACTCAGTCCATACTACCCCGGGCAGTATGACTAGCCTCCTCATCTCATTGCTCAGCTCGTACTATCCCGGATAGTACAGCTAGCCTCCTCAACACAGAGTTCAGCCTGTGTCATCCTGGATAGCTCGGCTAAGCCTCTGCTTAACTCAATGCCAAGCCCATACTATCCCGGATAGTAAGGCTAGCATCCTCCTCCTGCAATTCCTTGCTACCAGCCGTGTAGCGTAAATTGCACTCTGTGGACACGTCATGCCCACGTCCTTAATCCCCTTCTCCAACTTTCACAAACAAAACTTAGTCTAACCAGTGTGTGGCCTTGCCAGTTCATGTCCATGACCGAGGATGCGGTTATTAGAATAGTTTTTAACACTCTACAGAGGTTGTACAGCTTTACCCACAAGATGTAAGTCACCCTTGTTGCCGTGCGCATATGGATACACTTCACGAGGTGTATCGGCAGGGTTATTACAACAAGACCCTTCGCTCGTGTTCACACTAGAGCCGGACCCGCTAGGTGGGTAACCCAACTTTTGCATTCCGGATGACAAAAATGGGACTCTCCACCTTTGTGTCGAACCTATGTACACGTACCACGTGGAACTCACCGAGAGCTTTACCTCCACGTAGTTCCGTGAAGATCCTCTAGGGATCCCAAATCCACCCTAGCACATCACCCTAACTTCCCACGGTTCCGAGCTCTAGCATTAGACAGGGTACCGAATCAAGTCCTTCCCATAAAGGACATGTGGACGTACGGTGTGGAACTGATTTAGCGGCACTTAGGTTCGGTCCTTAATCAATTCGAGCAAGACTCCAGTTTCAACCCTTCACCTCAGGTAGCTACCGGCTACCCTACCATTCCATGCTCATCACCTCAAGTAGCAACCGGCTACTCTACCATCCTCCAACTCCCCTTAGCATTCTTACCCGAATCAAAATTCCTCCCATCATTTCATTTGGGGTTTTTGGCAAACATTCGTATTTCCATGTAACCGTTTAAAACTTGGTTTTCAACTATAGCAGGGCTAAGCACGGCTAATGCTTATATTCTTACTATTCAGTTGGTCGTATATCTACCAACTAAATATATCTAGGGGTACGAGAGTCGGATTTCCAGACCTACCTCAGGTGCATGTACTGGGTATAACTAATCTAGCATAAAATAACGTTTATATTCACTTAGCATGCAAGGTTCGCAAACAACATAATTAGATTTCAAACATATGGGATTCAACATGATCAAAGTGGGAATGCTTGCCTCGCAATTTGGCCTTTATCGCGGTCTTGAGCTTGATACGATCACCGCCTGGATTCTCCTGCACGGATGTATCGTGACATCGTAACTACACGTTGAGAGAACATCCAATGAACGACGGTGCGGGTGAAAACCCAATAGCAGCAAATAAAGAACCAAAGTGTCCAAATCATAACTTCATGGCAGGTTAGGGTAGCTACTGATTCATGAGGCTTTCAGGAGTTTAGAAGGAGATGTATTAGGTTTTTATGACCAGGGATATCGTCCTCAGGGTCGAGGCCGTGTTAGGGTTTCTCTGACTTCCTACATATTAAGGCGGACAATCCTTGGTTTCGTACTGAACCGAGGGCTGGGTTTAATGTTGTAGATGAAGAGATTTTGGTTATACGTATTGATGAACGTAGCAGTTAGGTTTCGTCGTGCATGCATTTTCTTACTCGTATAGTGTGCAAATTGGTGTTTCATAAACTCTCATGGTGTTAATTTAGGATACATACCTAGACTTCTACAAACTTTCTGGAATTACATACTCAGGCTTGTTTTATGAGATTTTAGGAAGTTAGGAAAAAGAACGAAGTGGTTCTGATGGGCGACGAAGAAGATATAGCTGACCGAAGTTTTGTCGGAGGGGAAGAATCGTAGAGGGGAAGGGAATGAGGTCATAGGCGTACCCAAGAAAAATACGCCTTCAATTCGGTAAGGTGGGAGCAGGGGTTTGAAAGAAAATTACGCCTTCATGACACGAAGGCGTACAGAGGAGGTTACGCGTCCCAGTTGATGATGTGTATTTTCTGCGAGAGCAACAGGAAGGTGGATGGGGACGCGAGCTGGGTGGCGACTCAGACCGGAGTGCGCTTCAGCGTCGGAGGTATTGGGGTGGCGGGGAGTAGGTTCGGCTGACCGGTAGCTCGAGGAGTAGCTGCTTTTGCCGAAGCCGTTGGAGATGGGACTTGCGGTGGGAGAAGAGGAAGCCGAGTGGCTCGGAGAGGATAGGAGGGAGGGAGAGGAAATGGGAAGGGGGAGTAGTGATCGGAGGGAGTAATCGGGAGTGCTTCGAATAGGCAGCTCGGTTGGGTTGTCCTGGAAGAAGAGGGGAGGCAGAAGAGAGATGGGGAATATGGCAGCTCGGGTAGAATGAGCCTGGAAGGAGTTGGAGCTCAGCGGAAGAGAGAGGGATAAGGCAGGGGCAGTGTGCACATGGCTGGGGTGCGTGTCGACAGTGGCCACGGCGAGAATCCGGCTGAACTAGGCATTGATTCTAGGCCAGGATGATTGTCACGCCCCGAATTTCCGAAACCTAAAAATTAGGACTAACAAAAACTTTTTCGTTAATAATGTCAGCTGAAAATACACTTAATTAAAACTTTAGTTCAAATCGTGATGTAGCTAAATACCGAGACACGAAAAACTTTGTTCTTATCTCACTCTTGATCTCCGTGTTGCCGAAACACTAATTCTTCGAACTTGACCGACAACGTGAGCAACCTCATTCAATACCTGATCTCCATACTTAGATACTCGCCCTTACCTCCTGCCATGAGCACACCTTGGCGTCCTTTCCCCTCTCCTAGTTGTTGTGACCTAGACCAACTTCCGCAACTAAGTTTCCACGCGACACCTTTGCGAAATGGGAGCATATATACAACTTGAAACTCTTCCGAATGGCACCATCTTCTGCAGACTACCTCGTCATGTCATATCAGGGATATGTGCACGAATATACCGCTTTTGCATATACGTCTATACGCAAAACCCTAATTCCCTTTCTCCCTGTTCCGATGATAGGGCAAAACCCTAAAACACCCTGATATTCGAAAACATGTGTGTTAACCCGAACCCACATATGTCTGGCATGTTTTGAACTTTACACGCATTCGTTAGGCCCAACCCCGCCACACACGCACACACCCGGAATAACCCTAACACGTAAAAGGACATAACGCAATACACGCGCCATAAACGCCACTGCGTCGATGGTACCTCACCACCAACACGTCCTAAGCCGACATAAAGGTTTCATCTCGAGTTCCATGTTTCTGCTCCACCTTACCGTACCCCGGAACCCTAGTTCAAGCTCCGAACCTTTTATTCCCAATTAAGTCCAATTTCTTCCGAAACCCTAATCGCGAAACCTAGTGACCTTCGGCCTTCCTAAAAGATTCTGAGAAAATTTGTGGAACATCCTGTTATTATCCACAACTCCAATATAACATAAAATATTAGTGCCCAGTTCAAAAATATCTGAGTATGAAAATAATAAACCTTAAGGCAGAAAGGAGCGTAGAATTGCAACTCCTAGAAATAAATTTCCAAAATTTTTAACAAAATCTCACAATGATCCCCACACTTCTAGGAGCATGAATGTGCGAAAACTTAGGCATGACTAAATCAAAAACCTGAATTAAACATCACCGAACACCTTCGTGCGAATTAGCTATTCCCATAAAATCATGAACGAACCTCAGTGGAAAATAGTTTAGGATTTTGGTAAGACCTCTCCATGATTTCCTTCGCGTTCCTACCTCCATTAACTTCCATGGGCAGCACCGTGTTCTTTTGTTCCCATTAAATCTCAACTACTGGCACATCATGTCAAACCAGGAACACGTGCCCCTTTTGCGAGTTTTCGGTGCCTAACCTTGCAGGCCTCCCTTGTACACCTCACCCCTCTCCTGTGGAGCAATAGCACCTGCCACCTAATTCTTACTCTCTATTCCTACCAGCTGGATGCCTCATTTACTCATACCTGCACTGCTCACCATGAACACGTTGCTCTGCCCTCCTGCCATGCCATGACTTCCATTGTTGGTCACTGCACGAATCAGCTGGATTCCCTCTGTGTTTGCGTCGCCACGTACACCCTGGCCATGTGCCACTTCCCTCCTTCTTTAATTCACCCTCTTACCAGTGAAAAGATAGAGCAAGAGCTGCACAGATATTTTTCCTAAGCTCCAAGCTTACTCCTGAGCTGCTCCAGAATCCCCAAATTTTCTTCAGCTTCTGTTGCTCTCCTTCTTCTTCTAGCTACACTCTCCCAAGTGCTACTCACTTCCCCAAACCTCCATCCACCCCCAGCTGCAACCCCAGTACCGAGAACGCTGAGCCCTCATCCCTGCTACCCATTCTTTCTTCTCAGCCGAGCTCACCCGAACGCCGTTGGTAAGCCATCCGAGCAACCGAGACAACCCGCCGCCATCCGCCGCCGGGCCGCCAAGCTCCCCGCTTCAACCACCGCCGCGGCTCCCGTGGCTGCCTCACCCGGCGTCGGCCGTGCCCGCCAACTGTAATACCCAGATTCGACAATTAGGGTTTTACGCTGCATTTCATGCATACATGTCATCGTATTCATACATGTAAACCCTACATTACACCTACCTTATTTAAACTAAAATACAATGAGAAGCAACTTTATAGAATATGTGCATATCTCATCCCCGGTGAGATATTGTTGCGAACACCAATCAACTTATTCGAAGTATCACGTAACGTCGACGATAACGCTAGCAGGTGGAAGGATCAGTGGTCCCCCTTCGATGAATCACCAGGCTAACTTCCCTCTCTTCTCCCCAGAGTTCTCCTCCCGAGGCCCTTGCACCGATAACTCAACTTAGGGTTAGAAAGCGACCTGGAGAAGAAGGGCAAAAATCAGAATTAAACCAATAAGCACAGAAGGTGGTATCCCGGTGGATGAAAGGTTGCCAAAAACTTATACTTAGCTTTGAATATGTAAATTCTAGTTATATGCAAAATTTTGAAAGTATCGGAGGCCCACAGGACCTAGTTGCGGCTCAAATACCTCATTAGGTCAAAACTAGGGTTTGAACTAGCGACCAGGTCAAACCACCCCCAAAACATTTCAAATTCTTACAGTAGGTCCCACATAATGTTGGGAAGGTTCTGTAAAAATTTCAGAAATTTTGGAGTAATATTTATACATAAAATAACGTCGTTTGTATCACTGCTGTTAAAGGAAAAAGAAAAACAAAAAGAAAACCTAAAAAGAAAAGGGGCCGGGCCCGTTCGGCGGCCCACTCGGCCGGTCCATTAAACCCCCTACCCCGAAACCCGCCTTCCCTCCCCGCTTTACGCCTCCCCTCCTCCGAAAGCGCCTCCCCCCCGTTCCGCTTTCCTCCTTGGATCACGCCCCTGTGCATCTGCCGCCTCCCCTCACCACCGCCGCGCGGGACCCGCTCGGCAGCCCTCCCTTGCCACGTTCCCGACGCCGGGTGGCCGGCGTGGGCGGCGCTGCCGCTCCGACCAGCCCCCTTCCGACCGGCCGCCCTTTAAATACCGCCGGTCCGGACTCGCTGCCCTCTCCCATCTTCCGAAAACCTAGCCCCCTCCGGTTGCTCCCGTTGCCAAAGCTCGCGCCACCGTTTTCTTCCTCAACTCCGGCCGCCTCGCCGGCGAGGAATCCCCGTCGCCCCGGTGGCTCTCCGACTCCCTTCTCCTCTCCCCGAGGCTCCCCTCCACCTTGCTAACCTCCTCCCCTCCTTATCCCTCGCAGATTTGGACCAGAGCACCCTCGCCGACGGCAACCGCGCACCACCGCCGCCTCCGACCGCCGCAAGATCGCCTCCGCGTTTCTCTGCTCCCCCTCGGTGGTGTACCTCCCTCCAGGTGAGCTGCGGCTGCCGTGCCGCCCCTTTCCTTGGGCTCGCCGGGCTTAGGGCACCACCGGAGCACCTCCGGTGAACTTCCAGTGAGGGCGCCGGCCACCTCCACTGTGCAGGAGAGAGAGAGAGAGAAAAGTGTAGGGGAGTGACGTGGCGGGTTTTGATTGGCTGAGGGGTTCTCCACCGGATGACAGGCAGGTCCCACTTGTCAGTAGGGCAGGGTTATGAGGAAAGATTAGGGGGTAAGCTTCCCGGGTGGATCTAGTGGTTTGGTTCTGTAGAGAGAGAGAGGGGGGGTTGGTTCGGGTGGCTTTAGCATTTAGATTTTCGTACAGTTAGGGTTAGGGTTTCGATAAAAAATGCGATGAATTTCAAACGGCGATATCTTTTGATCTGTAACTCGGATTTTAACAAACTTGGACTTTCTGGAAACCTTAGGAAATTTCCTACAATTTGGCTGAAACAAAAATCTAATTTGAGCAATTGCACTACAGCCCAATTTGAACTCAAGATAGTCCATCCCTTTTCGAGCGTTGTTCTTCGATAAGTCGTATCTCGATGGTAGTAGCCCCAAATCGAGTGCTTTCAGTCGCGTTAGGTTCATATTGTCGAGTATTTTCATAACTTACATACTTCATAGCAAGACTAATTACTGAGAGTAACAATTTTCTCACCCAACGACGACTATAAAAGTTAACATTACATGCATGCATAGTTAGGGTTACGATTTTTATCCCTACAAGGTCCTTGGAGCAATGCTCACTGTCATGAAACCCTAGCGCTTATCAGACATATTAGAAATCCTTCCTAGCCTTTATATCATGCCTCATGCATTGCATACACCCCTAGGACAACAACCAAGTGACATTTTTGCTACACCAAATCCCTAGTATTTCGAGGTTACCTCATTATGGACCTGCATATAGTACTAGGGTTATAACGGGTCTTCCACCCGTCCAACGGAGGGACGTTGCTACGACAAGGTTCTCCCATCCTTAGATCACATTTGGAATGCAGATCTAGTGTAGCTCATCACGCATACACGATAGATCATCGACTAAGCCCTAAAACACTGTAAGGAAAACCCTAACATGCATTCAGGGTAGGACCCGAAGTTAAGTTGTACATAGGTCACCCGATAAGGCGTTCGTTAGCCCCATTCGTCGCAAATCGGCACAAACCCTAAATTGATGATCGAAACTCTAACCTGCGCGATTCTAATTACTTTGAACACATAGCTTAGGTCACTTTTCACTATACCAACCTATTGAACATATTCGCCATGCCCCGCCACTAGCGGCGCCACACTAACGCATCGAAACCCCTTAACCTGACATGCATGCATGATTAGGATTCCCCCGTAACTTCGACAAGTTAGCCTAACACCATGCACGTAGTAATAAATTCTCGACACCCACTGTACACCTTAGGCACATGCAGCTCGAATTTTGCATACATGCATATAATTAGGGTTACAAGTTTACTTCCACTAGGTTAGCCGGAGCAATGCTCGCCTTAGTAGGACCCTGACACCACTAACATATCCTAGAAACCCTTTACTAGCACTGGCAACATGTCTCGTGCCTGCCTACACTACTCGGATGACACCCTAGTCCCTACTCACGTCACCTAAGAAGTTGTCGTAACACCAAACCCCTAATATCCCTAGGATTGCCTCATCTTAGTCATGCATGTTTATCATCACCTACCATACATACATGCTGAATCTTAATTTTCCCTTTTACCGTTCTTTTCCGGTTCTCCGTATTATTTATAAAAGAGCCCGAAGAAGGAGGCCACCCGGCTCACGACCTCACGCAAGATCAGGAATCCTACGGCCAAGGCAAGCAGAGCTTGTTGCATCCTTGCATTGTTACTTACATTCTTTACATGATTATATGTTGGTGTGTGGATCGCTGCTTGGAATGTGTGGTTCAGTTCAGTAAACTAGTATGTTAGGATGGGTTGTCTGTTGTGTCCAGCGATGGCTGGGAATTAATCCGGTGCTTCTACTAACTTGAACCTACTAATGTGAGGTGTGAGAGCCGAGGGTGTGCTCGATGGATACGGCTGGTGGGTTCTATCATCCTGAGGAGATTCCGCTCGACGGATACGGTTGGTAGGTGCTACCATCCTGAGGTGATTCCGCTCGACGGATACGGTTGATAGGTTCCACCATCCTGAGGTGATTCCGCTCGTAGTACTCCCTTATCACCGCGTGGACGTTAGCGGAAATCTCTGCCATGGACGTTTCGTATGGTAAGCCTCTGTCACGCGAAGATTAGCTACCTCCGGGTGAAGAGCACTGGTTATTTCCATGGGGATGTATTTGCCGGTAACGATCCGAGAGATTAAGTGAATGTGTGTCATGATGGCTTGTTGTCAATGTGCGATGTGGACTGTCCCAAGTGAGTGGGAAGTGGCAAGTGAGTGCCATGTTGTCTGTCCATCGGGGTGTATAGTTGGCAAGTGAGTGCCCCTATACCCCTCGATTGTCAGTGTTGCGATCTATATTGTCCCAAGTGAGTGGGAAATGGCAAGTGAGTGCCTCTGTGACCATTAGTGGAAATGTGTGAATTTTGAGTTGTGAGTTATTATCTATGGTTAACCTTCTTTCTGTCAATGAGATATTGGTATGCTTGTACCTTTCCGCTTGAGTTATATCATGTTTAATTACTGCTATCCTAGTATGTGTAGGGCATTTAATCAAGCACGAATAAGTCTTGCGAGTACCTTCGTACTCACCTAGGATATTCCTAGATCATTGCAGGTGAGCCAGTGGTCGAGGAATACTTCGACGATGCCTAGCTTCCTGGTTTTCTTGGTTAGCTATTCGACCCAGGGATTGTTGTGGTTTTTGGTCAGCGGTCAATGCGCCGCTGTGGGACTCATTTACTTTTCTTCCGCTGTTGTTTAATTACTCCATACTCGGATATGTTTCCGGTTATGACCGACTGATGTAAACTTATGGTCCGACGTGGACAGTTAGTTTAATATCGTAACTTAGTGCTTTGTTGTGATATCCGAGTTGTTACTTGTGGTGGTCCATGTACAATGCGTGTATGTGATGAAGTATGTGGACAACTGTGCAGCGGTGGTATTGTGTGCTAGGATTGCGTTTCGCGGTGGCAGAGGTGAGCGAACCACTAGTCCTGTGTAGCTTTGGGTTGAGTTGATCCAGGGGATTCGTCCCGTACTTGCTAAGCCTCCTACAACCGTCGCGCCTCGCGCTGACGGCAGAGCAGAGCTGGATCCTCCCAGAGTCGCACATCGTGGCTAGGTTAGGTTGAGGGGATGCATATCCCGAGCTCTAGTCCTCCTATGACTATCGCGGAGCGCAGGCTTATCACGCGGTGTTACCCCTTCACCGGGTCAGGGATCTATATGTGGTTCTGGGAAGATTGGTCGCTTCCGGTCGGCTCGCACGTGGCGGATGTCGGATCGTTCCGCCTTGGTGCGTACGGCGCAGGTACCGTGCCATCGGGCTGACGAGTCCTTCGGTCCTTGGCGACTTCGCGTTCCCCTAATCACATGTGGATTCCGAGTCCGTGACACCAACCCTGCTCCTAGCCCGTTCCAGAGCCGCCACCCGAGCCACCGCCGGTGCCCCGCCGCTACCGCCGCCGACGGATCGGCCGCCCTGCTCCCCGGCGCCACCGCACTCCCCATGCCGCCGGCGCCATTCCAATGGGTCCCCAACCGCGGGACCACCACCAGCCACTCAACGCCGAGCTCATTCTCAGCCCGAGTCTTTGGTCCCTAGCCCCTTTCCCCTGCTCTCCAGCGCGCCGCCCTTGCCGCCGCTCCACTCGCCACCAGGCCAGCCGCCCCCACCGGTGAGCTTGCCGCATCTCCATCTGTCCTCTCGGCAATCCTCCCTTCTCCCCATCCTTTTCTTTCCCTGCTTTTCCCCCAGCCAGTCGCCAACGGAGGCACTCCACCGTCTATGACGATGTGCCCTCTACTCACCCCACGGACGTCGTCGCCCTTCACCGCCGGCAACCGTGCCAGAGCCGCCGCCGTAGAGCTCTAGCAGCCACCGGCGCGCGCCTCCCCGAGCTCCGCTCAATGCCGCCATCAGGCGCGTCTTCCCCGACCGCCGCGGCAAGAGCAGCCGAGTAATGCACCGCTCCAGCTGGCTCCGGTCACCATATACACCACTGACGAGGACCGCCCGGGATGAGCTGCTGCCTCCACTCCTTCTTTTCCCCGGCTGCTGTCTCGGCAAGGTCGCGCCACACCCACCACCGCTGGTAACCGCTCCTACGGCAGCTGCCAAAGACTGCCCCTTCCCTCTGCACTTATTCTTTTTCTTTCCACCGAGTTAATCGATCTGAGTCTATGACTACTGTGCGCGGTTAAGAGAACGGGTGAAGACCGAACTAAACCACTGTCAACTTGAACGGTCGCTCTACGCTTTCCTGTTCTGAAGACGTTTCCTTTTCCTTCCTCTGCGGCAGCCGTTTAACTCTCACCGAAAGCGTAAACTCAGAATCCATTTCTACATCATCTTCTAAACCGACTCCAGGCTAATCGGTGAACGTTCTCCATATAAGTAATCTTCGGACACTAATTTCTCCAGTACAACTCATCGGAATTTAACGAACCATTTTCCTACATTCCTATACAACCAAACTCTATCCATATGTGCAGATTTCATGATTTATAAATCTAGTTGAGTTTTGAATTCCCAATTAACTCAAGCATAATTGTCTTTCCTATATATATACATATATATATTGAGAAAGTAGACCCAAGACTCTACTTTTATTTTATGAAATGTTTTCAAACTACTTTACACCCCCTGGTCTCAAGTATATTCTGAAAATCTAAGATATGTTTCCTTTAAAAGCTACTGAACATGTGATATGGGCATATATCTCAAAACCTTGAAGTTAAAACCCTAACGTGCCAAATATCCTTTTTAACTATATATATATATATATATATATGTTGCTATGATCATGAGACCCTAATCAAAACTAGAAAAGAATATATACATATATATATAGCGATCTAATCGTTCACTCATAGTTTTCCAAATAAAACTAAAACCAGATGTAGGTCCACATTGCTAAGCAGTAACTATGAGGAACTAGAAAATACGTCCACTCCAGTACGGTAGTAGCTAAAATCAACCCTAATTGTAACATTCTTGCTATCTAACCTAAAAAGAACTAAAGTTCCAAATAACTTCTCGATTAGGGACAAACAGACTCAAGAAAGTATCTTCATTTCATGTGGCCTAAAGCTAGCAAAGGAACCATAACACGCGTAGTATTCTGTTAAAAGAAAATACCCGACTATATTCCTCAAACCCTAACGATCTTACGAGGCATGGGAACCCTAACACGACAGAAACCTAAAGTGGACATCTTTGCCGGGATAACCTAAAGCTCCCATATCAATCATTTTAAAGCTCCATAAAATCACGATAGTTAATCCGACGCATTGTGGTTGCATGAATTGATAATTGTAGTTTGTGTTCGATGTTCTTGGTTCTTTCTTGCATCATTGATTTATTCGCCATTCTTACGGCGTGTAGATACCGACGTTAGGGAGATATCGTACGAAGGAATTCGGGCAGCTGTCGAATCGGGCTCAAGACCAAGACCCGGACAAAATTGCCAGGCAAGCATTCCCACTTTGATCATGTTGAATCTCATATTTGTGAAACGTAATTACTTTGCTTGCGAACCTTGCATGCTATTTTAATAACACCGTTATTTTATGCTAGAGTAGTTATGCCTAATAGATGCATGTGACGTAGGTCTGGAACTTGATCCTTGTAGCCCTAGGAATATCTAGTCGGTTGATATTCGACCGACCAACTAAGTAGGAATATAGGCTTTAGCCTTACTTAGACCTGCTGTAGTTAAACTAAGTTTTATCAGTACGATGGGTATGGGAACAAAAACCCTCGGTTTTGTTTATACATTCCGAGGAATCTTTTTAAAAGGAAATGTTTACCAAAATCCCAAAAGGAATGATGGAGGATTCGGATTCGGGCAAGAATGCTAAGGGTGTTTGTGGTGGTAGAGTAGCCGGTCGCTACTTGAGTCAGGAAAGGGTAGAGTAGCCGGTTGCTACCTGAGGTAATGGAAGGAAGGGTAGCCGGTCGCTACCTGAGGTGATGAGTTGAAGTTGGAGTCTTGCTCGAATCAATTAAGGACCGAACCTAAGTGCCACTAAATTAGTTCCCCTACCGTACGTCCACATGTCCTTTATGGGAAGGACTTGACTCGGTAACCCGCCTAGTATTAGGGTTCGGACCCGTGGGAAGTAAGAAGAAAGTGCTAAGTAGGATATGGATCCCTAGAGAATCCCCACGGTGCTACATGGGTAGAGATTCTTTGTGAGCTCCATTTAGACGTGGGTACGGATTCGACACAAAGATGAGTGTTTCTCCGAATTGTGGTGTCAGGCTGCCTAGGCACAATCGGAGTTGAGGTAAGTCTCGTTTAGCGGGTCCGGCTCTAGTGTGAACACGGGCGAAAGGTCTCGTTGTAATAACCCTGTCAGTATACTTGCAAAGTACTCCCAGGGTGACCTACATCTTGTGGGTAAAGCCGTACAACCTCTGCAGAGTGTTAAAAACTATTCGAATAGCGCGTCCTCGGTCATGGACATGAACTGGTAAGGCCACACACTGGTTAGACTGAGTTTTGTTTGTGAAAGTTGAGAAATGAGATTAAGGACGTGGGCATGACGTGTCCACAGTGGGCAATTTTAGGCCACACGTCGGTGGTAAGGAAATTGCCGGAGTAAAGAAACTCGCCGTATTGCCTGATGTGGATGGAATATGGCCTAGTGATGGAAAGCCTAGTTATCGAATATGTGGAAACTGCCGTCCGATGGATGGTGCCATGGACGGTGAGTGGAGCTATCGGTAATAGGCTATGAGCTGATTAGCGGTGTTTACCGCATGAGATGAGATGTGATGAGAAGTTTACTTGAAGTACTTTAGATTTCGAAATGCTTTTACAATCTACTATTCTAGTATTTAAATTTAAAACCTACATTTCTGCACAACCTACAACATAGGGTAGAGCTACTCCTTGATCTATTCCCTGCATGAAATATTGCCGTATATTACCTCCTGTGGGAATAGCTTGCGAGTACATTCCATGTACTCACTTGGCTTGTTGATTTGGCCAGACGAAGAAGACATCGGTTGCGAAGATACGATTACGATCGCGAACGCTAGGGCGTAACCCAGCCAGTTGCCTGTCGGGTATGGCATATTGATGGGCCACCCCGCCGTTGAATTCCGCTGCAGATATATAGCCGTTGGGCTACAGGTATCAGACTATTGACCTTGACGGTCTGCTCATATATTTCGTATTATGTTATAATCGTATGTATGTCGATGATATACAGATTAACTTGTGTGTACCGGCTACAGATCCAGGGACCGGTACAGTAATCACAAGGGAGTATCCGGCTTAAAAACCGGGTACGCCACAATGATAAAGTGGCTTGGGGCAGCGGAGAAGAAATAGACAGCTCGTGCTGGACAGTGGAGTTAGGCACCGTCTGGTGCGTGTGCTGGCAAAAGGAGCAGTACGTTGGCAGGAGAGAGAACATGAGGAATCTGGGGAAATATCTCAGATATTTTGGTCGGGTACTCGAGGCGTTAATTGGAGCATAAAGTGCAAATCTTGATTGCGGAGATGGGTTAGGTTGGCAGATATTTAAGCTTGGACAAATTTAGCAGCTTTTGGATGCTTATTTTGGTTGGACTATTCCTCAACGTCAAGTCTAAATTGGTTCAAAAATTTTGTACTCTGCTAAACCATTATTTGTGAACGTTTGGGAACATCTCAATGGTTCATTTGGAGTGGCTTTATACTGATAAGGACATGGTGTTTTGGAATCTGGTTATCGAGAGATAATACAGATCACAGGTTCCGATCATTCGAACGACGGCACGAGGGGTGGCATGGATGACCCTGATATCCATGGAAAAAGGGTGGATCCCAGAGTACACATTCAAGTGGAATAGAGATGTATATACGTATATATATCCTAGGAGAGAGAAAAGGTGGCGGGAAATCAAACGGCCACATGCAAAGATTTATTGGAGTTTTCAGGGTGTACGTGCCCATATACACTTGGGAAATTTTAGGATATATAGGGTGGTGACGGGGCTAGGATAATGGTAGAGAGTCGTAGGAGTTAGGACTTGGGAAAGTATCACCGGCATGCTCGTATATATGCATAGGATTGTGGCAGAGTCAATCAATGCGTTAGGACTTTGCTCCATAGCTCGGAAAGGAGGGGTTAGGGTTTGCGTATATGCGTATATACAAAAGCAGTATATACATGCACTCACTCACGATATGTACTGGTGAGGTAGATGGCAGAAGATCATGGTATTCGGAAGAGATTTGTGCCAGGTATATGCTTCAATTTCACAGAAGTACCGTGTGGGTATTTAGCTGCAGATGTCAGTCTAGATTACATCGACTAGGAAAAGGAGAAAGGATGCCGGGGGTGCGCTCGCGGCAGGAATGCGAGGGCGAGTGGCCACATATGGAGACAGGGTGTTGAACATGGTCGCCCTTGTCGTCGGACGTGGTTCGGGGAATTAGGGTTTTGACAAAATGAAGATCGAGGTAAATAGGAGCAAGGGTTTTCGTGTTTTGGTATCATGATTTGAATTAAAGTTTTAGTTAGGTATATTTTGACTGATATTATTAGCGAAAAAGTTTTTGTTAGCCCTAATTTTCAGGTTTCGAAAAGTCAGGGTGTGACACCGCCTATCTCCCAGGACCGCTGCCACAACTCCCCTCCTCTTCCCCTCCCCGTCGCGCTGAAGCTCCGGTAAGCCCCACCGCCGCCGCCGCTTTCCTTTCTACCGCCGCCATCCACGGGAATCGACGTGGCCAGTCAGACCGGCTGTGCGCACGGCCTGATCGAGCTAGTCGTCCCGACCATGTTAACCGGCCACTAATGGCTAGATCAGTGTCATTAGCACATAATATTACTGTTAAGTAATTAATTTCTGACAACATTAATAGTTAACCAATCATTAGCCATTAATAACATCGGTTAATGCTTAATCGAATGCTAATCATGAATGATTTTCGACACATTAATTGCTCGGTAATAATTAATGTTTAATGATTGTAATTAATACTAATCATTAATGGTTAATACTTTAATGCGATTAATACCTACATAATGCACTGTTTAAATTAATTCCTTTCTCTGTCTATGACACGTGGGACCCACGTTAAAGGAATTTATAAAATAAACAAAAGAAAAAGAAAAATATATGACAGTGGGCCCCACTATCATTGACTCGGGTCTTGTTGACCACTAGTTGACCATGGGCCCACATGTCAGTGTCTTAGGCTATAGCACATGTGGGTAATAAAAATATTTATTATTACTTAATATTATTTATTTACTGAGGAAAAGACAAAATACTTTTTAAATGATTAAAATCTTAGAAAGTTCATAATACATTCAATTCTAATCAGAAAAATGCAAATGATATATCAAAATATTCAAAAAAATGAATATTATCCAAATATGTCATTTTCATACATTATTGCATTATAGAAAAAATATAAAATGGCTAAAAACTCAAATTAGGGTTTCCCGATTAGCCGGAGATCTTCAAATTGCTATATCTCAAGCGTCCGGACTCTGATTAAATTGATTTCACTTGCATTAATAATTATTTTGAGTACTCTATGTCATGACATACATTTCATATCATGCCGAGGTTCATCATTTTAATATTCGTCATTGTACCCTTTTTCGGTATTTTTGGTTCTTCCTCCCGATAGTGCGGAAGATCGAGCCCGAGCAAGACTTAGTTGTAGAGCAACAAGGCAAGCAGCCCCCTTTGAACATGTTCTGATTCCTACTATTTCTAAAATATTAATTATTTTCCAATCGTTATCTCATGCATTCAAATTATATGTTACCGATAAGTAGTTAACCTCTATCCTTTGCATGGATCTACTTTGTCACCTAACCAACACCACCACCCCCAACCTATTTAGACTAGTATAGTTGGAACCTCTATACTACTTATGTTGTTATTTCATGCTTAGACATGTAAAGTCATAATTCCTTGGATGGTAGATAAGCCGACATAGAATGGTTGGGTTAAGTGTAGGAGTCGGTGGGTGATTACTGGGGAGTAACTAATGAAATTGATTAATAATCATTGGGTTTAGACGAGAGGCCATGGCTGGGAGCATATTGGGTTGTCTTTTTTTCCACAAGGACGGGTTCCCGGTGTCCTTTTGAACCAAGATTTGCGTACTTCTACACGGGTGAAATAATGGACCGCACATGACTAAATAATTTGCCTAATCTTAAGATATGAGCTACATTAGTTTGCCATTTCCAATTGCCGTGTGGGTGAAAAATGATGTGACATGGTGTGGTCACTCAATATAAGGATGGGGTGGACACACAATCTGGGAGACTAGGGATGTACCTCGATTCACAACTTATGAAACCATGTCGAGGTTATGACTGGACTGATGTCATGGAATGGCCTGTAAAGATGCTCATACGTAAGGTCGGAAGCATTGCAGTTAGTTGAGAGAGTGGTTCAAAAGGCGGTTGAGAGATGTACACAACAAAGGGCAGCTCGTGACTATCTTGTGTAACCACCTCTAGAAATGTCATCAACCGATCGGGACCTAGCTCAATGTCATTAATAGAGTTGACCAAACCATTTTGCTCTCTCCATACACAAACCTCCAATAACATCCTAAGCATTGATAATTTTTCTATAAGTGTCCCAATCACTAGGTAATCGAATGGGTATCATCAAAGGGCACCTCTTCATACCAAATCTAGTGTCATATCATCATTCTACTTCAATAGAACTTGCTAAAAATCCAAATTCACATTCGATTCTTGCATTCACTAAGGGTTGGTGCCTCTCGAAAAAGAATTACCTTGGCTGTCATGGACTCGAAATCAATGTTGATACGGCCCCTCTCGCATATTTTAGAGCAAGTATAAACTTGCACAATTCTATCCATTCTACACTTTAACAAA
Source organism: Stipa capillata (assembly GCA_019208055.1). Taxonomy (NCBI): domain Eukaryota; kingdom Viridiplantae; phylum Streptophyta; class Magnoliopsida; order Poales; family Poaceae; genus Stipa; species Stipa capillata. The sequence goes on along the minus strand of JAGXJF010002836.1, from coordinate 106,159 downwards.
ACATACGCAATTCATCAATAACAAATTTAACTAGGCATAAATTACAGAAACCAATCAATCACCGATACATCTAAAATTCAATAATGATTTGCTGGTAATCAACGAAACAAATACATCTGCTGGTAATCAATGAAAGAAATACATCTACTGGTAAGCCTAAAATGAATTTTTCAACACAAAATATCTAATACTAAACAATGAGTAATTCCAATGCACATAAGGCTTTCGACATCTCACTTATAGCTAAGCTCAAGCAATTTTAATTGCATCAATTTTATTAGACAACAACCACTTCACTTTATCGCAAATTGACAATTAGACAATTACCTCACCAATCATAACTATACAAACAAATTTCATGGCAAATTGGCAAATTGAAAATTAGTCAAACCTTGGCATGGTGGGCGACGCGGTGGGGAGGCGGCCGGCGCTATGGGGCGGCTGTAGACACTGTGGGCGGCGGCCGGCACGGTAGGTGGCACGACAACGACAGGGCGGGGCTGAGCAGCGACAGGGCATCGGGAGGGCGGAAGAGCCGTTTGGGACTTGGAGAAAAAAGACGTCGGGCCAAAGGGGTATACCCCTTGCGGTGTTGGGTGTCACAGCGGCACAGTTGCGACGCCAGGATGCATGGTGTCGTAGCTGCAGCGCCATGATGTGTAGCACTATAGCCCTGGCCACGTCAGCAGGCCACGGCAGTGAGGCCGCCACCGGGGCAAGGTCTGTGGCATGTAGATTGTGGCTCTACGGAGTGTTACTGTGGCGCTGGAGTTTGTGGCGCCTTCCAAAGGATCTGAATTGAAATCTTTTACAGGAAGGGTTATTAATAAAAAATAGAAAAAGTTACTAAAAAAAGTTCATCCTTCATTCTGCAAAATCTAAGGTGATTTCACCGCCTCCTAATTAATCCACGAACGTTCCTGTCGGACCTCGTCTCCTCGATGACCTCGCTAGCGTCAGATGGCATTGGCCGTGCGAAGAGCTTTACCCATGGAGTCAATTAGCATTGGGCCATGTACGGGGTCATTATCTAAATTTATATGTAATTTTCCACAACCATATGTGAAAAATCTCTTTCCGAGTTATATTCTCAGTTTTATTAAACCAAGTGGCTCTTTATTATTGATTTAAATTTGCATTTTTTGTTTCAAGTTATTATTTTGAATTATCTGTTATTTTTATTATATTGATGCTTTATCACATTATTATTTTTTGATGCAATTCATAGACCATGCATATTGAAATCCTTCTTACTTAATCTTTTTCCTTCTTTCTATGATCGCTCCTTTATACACATCCTTTAGTTTTCCTTCACAACCTAGAATACCATCCCTTTAGTTTTCCTTCACAACCTAGAATACCTTATGCAAATTTGTGTGTTTCTGCTTGAGCCGTATGAGATTTCTTTTTCAAATATGATTCTCGGAGGGGAGTCCAGTTAGTTATCTATCTAAAGAAAGTATATAACGTCGCCTTTTGTAGGATGGTTATGAAATATAAGAAAAGTAGATGGTTATGAAATATAAGAAAAGTGTTCCAGCACTATATGCACATTGTTCCATAGTTCACACACGATGATAATAACGTCTGCCTTATGTTTCGTATGGACCAAATACAAAATTACGGGTGGAACAAATAAACAACAATGCAGCACAAAAACAATGACTGTGAAACAAAAAGAAATGATCACGTGAAACAGAAGAATATAATGCGAATCAAAAGACGATCTTATATTTTCGCTTGGAATATTATTGGCGGAACACGAAAATGAATATGTAGACCATTAGTTGAACAAATAAAAATATATTAGTAAAATGATGATGTGCAAAATTGACACAAAATGGCTACCGCAACGTCTACCCAACGAAACTATAACTAAAATAAAAGCAAAAGGGAAGAAAGAAATAATAAAAAAGGAAGGAAGATAGAAAATAGAAAAGAAAAGCAACACCATTCATCACCTTGAATCATTTCTTGAACGAGAAAATCACCGTGAATCTGCTGGGTCAGTTCTCCTCGGACGCCTGGCCCAACGTGCCTACTTCTTCGCTTGGGCAAGTCAACTGGCCCGAGCTGTGCAGTTGGGCCGGCCCAAGATGGCGCGCGACGCGTGCTTCTGCCTCGCGCGGGCGATACATATGAAAGCCGGTGCTGCCGCGCGTGCTAGGGTTTACTCCTACCCGCCAAAATTTTCCCGCCATTTACGTTCCCGGTTCCCGCCACTCTCTTCCTCAATCCCCAAATCCCTTCCTCCCTCCCTCTCTCTCCACCGCGCCGACGGGCCTCCGTTCCCCGACCAACCCCAATCGAGCGAGTTCGCTCACAGCGGCGATGGAGGAGGAGATCCGCGCGGAGTTCGAGCGCAGCGGCTTCTCCATCGGCGGCGCCGGCCCCGGTGACGCCGCCCAGATCCTTTCCACGCGTGCGCATTTTTCTTTTACTTCTTGTCCAATTCGTTCGTGTTGGTTCAGGTGTTGATGTGCATGCGCATGCGTCTCTACGTGATTTGCAGTGCTGACCTACTGCATCAACTACAAGATGAGCCCCGCGGATCTCGTCTCCAACTGGGAGGTCTACTACCTCAACAGGTCAGCCCGTAACAGATACATTGCACAAATTTGGCAGTTTCTTTCACCTAGAGAGGACTAAGTTTTGCTGGGAGCTATCGACTCTGAGGGACAAAGACCAACTGTGTGAAACAAGTGTGAGACGATGTGGTCATGTCGTCATGACTTGTATCTGACCTGTATTGTTGGTAGAACATCGGTAATATATCAGACGAGTGTTTGGAACATATGGCAGGAACTCCTTCGGTGATTTCATTGTTTTAGCCGGTTCTCTGAAGTATGCAATTCTGATACTGTATTCCTGTGTGACTTTTGGTCTGGAATATAATTGCACAACTCTAGTGTCTATCTGTTTTTGTTCTTCCCTAGCCGTTTTCTTTTCAAGAGTAAACAAATTAGCAAATCTACAGGTATTTTGTACAAACTATCACATAACTCCAGATTGAAGCATCTATTTCACCTAGCTACAGATTTAAGAAGCATCTGCATCGCTAAACTCTAGATTTTAGCTTGAACCATTACATTGCATCATCCTGACCCAGGCCCACCTCTTTATTTTCCTGGCCTTGCACTAAACCATCATGGAGGTGCCTCCAAGGCCCTTTCCCTATGCCACCTCACCTACAGATGTGATGGTGGGTAAATGGGCCACGGGAGGCCAAATTTGAGTGTCCACGTCTGATGCCTTCCTTTGGATCAATTATGCTGTTCTTGTTATATTCATTTTACATGGCTTGGTCACGATTGTTTGCCAAAAAGCATGGATTAGGGTTTTCTGGTTAGGGTAACGAATGGGTTGGCTGTGGTAGAGCGCTAAAGAGCCTTGGTTGGCCCATCTCCACGTCACCTAGTAGGAGTGTTCCTCCGTGTCATCTCCGTTACAGCTCGGTGTGGGATTGAGACACTGATAGGTGGGCGAGCTTTGTCAGGGCAGTGGCACATAACAATTGGAGCTAAAACCTGGAGTTTTTGTGATACATAAGCTTCTCAAATCTGTAGCTATGTGAAATAAATTCTTAAATCTGGAGTGTAATTGTTAGGGAATAATTTTGTATGTGATATGCTAGTCATTACTATCAAAATAGTGTGAAATCCCCCAACAATCCTTAGATCAGTGGAGAATGGCTAGTTTCTTTATCCTGAAATTCTACCCCCTTGTATTCAAATCTCTCTTTTGGAGTGGTAATTTTAGATGTATGCAATCAAAGAAGAAAAAGGGACTTCAGTTTATGTTCAAATAAAATTAGGAGAATACTCTTGTGACTTCAAGATTGAAGCTCGCTTTTGTCAAACACTAGGCATCTTTAAGAGGAAACAAAAACTCACCTATACAAGAACTGTAGCTATAGGCGGTTTAGAACCCAGCTATGAACTGAAAACGAATGACAGCATCTTTCAAAGCTGAAATTAACCGAATCTTGGTGACAGAGTACTGAGAAAAATAAGTATATATTTTTCATGCGAAATTTGATAGATAATTTGCTTCTGTATATCACTTATTCCTTTCGTCTGGGTAGATGCAACTTCGTTCCATTAAATATTCCATCATGACATGCCCATTTTGACAAGGAAAAAAAATTCAGGAAGTATTTAATAATGGTATAGGGAACCGTGAATTTATCTATACATTTTAAATTGGAATAGTTTGCAGCTCTTATGAAAATTTAATGCAGTATAAGTTAATGTGACTGTGACTTACTTTCTGGAAGCTTTTTTGTAGACATCTTGTTTCACTGTTTTTTTATTGGCTGGAGCTGAAATTACCTCTATATCTGTATATCAATGGACATATCAAACTTTGCTGGATTTCTTGTTGATGCATTAAATCTTATCCATATTTGGGTAATGGAAATGACTGAAATCTTGTGGCTCATGTTGAATACTGGCCTGATGCACTAAGACTCTGCCCATGATACCAAGTCCTGTACTATTAGATTTTCTGAACTCTTTTATCTGGTAAATCATACTCTTTATGGATTACAGCTCTGGAAAGCAAATTTTGTTTTTTGTTCTTTATTACATGATACAGACTAAGGAAACTGAAGCAACTGATTTATGCAGGCAATTGGATGGGTTGAAGCTTGAAAGCTCATACCTGGATGGTTTTTTGTCACACCTGCAAAATGAAGTAAAAGACAAGCTTATAAAAGAAGAAACAGACCTTCACATTTACTCCAGTAGCGATGTTGACATGTTAGTTCCAAATCCCAGCTTCGCCAGTGTGCATTTGTTCTACTTCACTTTTCGCAGAAGTGTGTTTTTATCTTTTTTAAGGAAAAGCATAATGTAGAAATAACTGTTGCAGGCTCTTGAGCAGTACACACACAGATAAAGAGGGATTCCTTGACACACCAAACTCTAAACAGGAAAAGCCACATGGAGAGTCATCTAACTCTGAGCTAACTCCTGTGACAACCGACAGGCCATCATCCAGCAGAGCGGTCAAAACAAATGGTGATCGTATTACCCCTTTCGCACAACGAGTAAATAAATTTACTCAGCATTATGTTTTGAATTCTGATGACATGGCTAGCATGCCAAGTAAACATGAGGTTGAGACCTCAGAAGATGAATTAATTAGAAGAATCCAACCAAGTCAAAAATGTACATTGCAAGTTCAACGCTCAAAGCCTTTACCAGGTTGCAGGTTCATGTATGACAGGATGAGAGATCGAGTAAGGGAAATACTAATTTGTTTGTTTAATTTCCATCTACAACTGCTTGTTTCATTATATTATGTTTCCAGTTTAATTACCTGGAAGATCGTATAAGAAGGTCAGCAAGCTTATTTTCTGCAACTGGGCTTTGTGGAGAACCTGCAGATGCTACCCTTGCTTCAGAGGTTGCTGCATGCCACCTGAATTGGCTTAGTTAACTCATCATCATTCCTGTTCTGGAAGCATATATAATTTTTCTTGCTTTTCAGGAGAACATGTTCGCTGTTGGCATGATAATTTGCGATGTGGAAGGTCGTTTGAATGAAAAATCTATCTTGTTTCAGGGCAGGTAAGTGTGCTTCTTGGGCCTGTTCACGTGGAAAACTTTTTTCGGTCACCATTTGATTATTTCTTTAGGCTAACTAAAGGATCAACTTTTTCTAGTGTTGAGCACTCCAGGGGACAGCGTGTACGCCTTGACTTGAAGGATCTAAACCAGTTTTCTTTGTTTCCTGGGCAGGTATCCACAGCTTATTCACATGCCATATGCATTATCTAGTGCATTAAATTAACACAAAGTTGAATAGCAGGTGGTGGGCATTGAAGGCCACAATCCTAGTGGACATTGTTTTGTTGCATCAAAGTTGATCGATTCCATACCCGTTTCTGTGGATGATCAACTACCTTGTGCTAAGAAACAAGCTGTTGACAATGAAGGCCATCAAAATTCAAACACTGTATCAAGAGTGTTGTCATTGGTTAGTTCTTGCCTGATTATTGGAGAAAACTTGGAGTGCAATACATTCTTAACTAATAATTGATGTTATTATATGTGCTAGCCATAAACTAATATTTAAATACTGTTCTAGCTTAGTTCAAATTGTAATTAAGAAAAGGAGGATTCAATATTAATACGTCATTGTTCATCTATCATTAAAAAAATAACGATTCATTTTATTTTCCTCTATTCCTTGCCTTCCTAATAGAATTCTTCATGTTTCACTTCACATTTTTATATTTCAAATGGCTAATAAAATTGTAGGCTGGTAGAATTTGTCCTAAGAACTAATGAACTCAAATCGTTAGTTATTCATTATAGATCTTCGTTTCTACATAAAAGATGTACCCCAAGCATGAAAACGTGATTATCTACAGTGTGAACATACTAAGTGCAGCAATGTCTCTGCCGTAAGATTTCACCTATTTCTTATATTGTATTTACCAGACTTAAGTATATATTTATAACATGAGTGCACTCACTGACAAGAGTGTTAGGTCAAATCATAATTCTACTGTCTACTTTGCTGTGATCAGGATGATCATGAAACTTAATGTTCTCATGGTTCTTATAGGTCATTGCAGCAGGTCCTTATACAACAACCGATAATCTTCTGTTTGAGCCATTGCAAGAATTGCTCTCGTATGCCTGTCGTAAGCAGCCTCAACTGCTCATATTGGTGAGGCCTCTGGACTATTTAATGTATTTTTCTGCTACACATACCAATTACTGTTTTTTTCGTAGATGGGACCCTTTATCGACTCTGATCATCCTGACATTAAAAAAGGAACTGTTAACCAGAGCTTTCACGATATTTTCCATTTTGAAATTCTGAGGAAGGTAGGTAGTCCTGAAGACTTCATGCTGGCAGATTGTCAAATACATAACTGAGTAATACGTATTTGTTTGATATCTTTGTTCAGCTTCAAGATTTTACCCAGTATTTGGGGCACAGTGTTCGTGTAATTCTTATCCCATCTGTGCGTGATGCTCACCATGACACTGTTTTCCCCCAGGTTTGTAATTTTCCTCATTCAGAGCGCACCAGTCTTTTCTGTTTTGACTATAAACAAGTTGCTATGTCACTACTTATCAATAAATGTCTAGTCATTATAAACATATTTACTACAATCTTAAGCCAGAACTGTCCTATATTTAGGCATTGTCTAAGCTAGGCTCTGTTAGTATTTGTGTAAGTGCATCGAGTTGCATCTATTCATGCCTTCTTTTATTGCTATCACCACATGCATCTCTATTCTCAAATGGTATATCTTTTCTTTTTCTCTCTTTTCTTTGCGAAAAACTCTAATAATATATCTGTACTATTTCTGTCTGCAGCCTGCATTTGACTTGAATTTGCCAGAAGATATCACACATCAGGTAACAAATTACTCTGTAGGATTATCCATTTCTCTGGTAAGCATTTGATAGTTATATTCCTTTGTTCTGTTCGTACACATTATGCAGATTACTTGTCTGGCAAATCCAAGTCTATTCAGTTCTAATGAGGTACGCCTATCTAAATGGATGAAAAGAATTAGGTGATGGACATGTATACAGTTTAATGTTACACAATGCAATTATGCAAACCACAAGACATCTATTAGTGATATCCGTATTTCTACTCAATTTTGTATGCTATTCTGCTACTAAGTAATATCTTGAAACATGGCCTAGCTTAATGAAAAGTATTCTCCTTAATAGTCTTACGACACTTCCTACATTGTCTACCTTGACTTAATGGTCAAGAAAAGTGCATTCAGTTCTTTGAGATTCCTAGTGTGCTTCCACAATATTCCTGTGCTCTCCCACTAGGTATTCTGTAAAAAGCTGGTCCTCCATTGGGCCTACTTTGGGTACTTATTACGTCTCATATATTATAGGAAAAACAATTAGTCTCATTTTATGCTATTTATCAAAAGCTTATCATTTATTTCAGTGTTGCCTTCTGTATAACTGTTTGTCTTTCATGTTCCAGATACATTTTGGCTGTTGTACAGTGGACATCTTGAAACAGCTAAGTGGTGAGGAAATTTCTCGCAAGCCACCTGGTGGAAAGCCTGCAGATAGGATTGGGAGACTGGCAACACATATACTGAAGCAACAAAGGCAATTTTGTAGATATTAAGCAGAATTACATTACTCAAGACAGATGATGTTTGTATTTCTGAGTTCTTACGCATTGTACACTTCTTACAGCTACTACCCTCTATATCCACCTGCTGCTGGTGTGCCCATGGACTTCTCACTTGCCAAGGAAGCATTGGAGATCTCATTAGCTCCTGATATTCTTCTGCTTTCTTCCGATCTTGCTCCATTTGTGAAGGTAATTGTGATACCACTGAATTGTATTGAAATTTCAAATTTATCATGCATGGATTTGAGTTCTGATGGTTCTTAAAGGTCATGATGGATCTTAATTTTGCCACTTCCATGTTTATGTTGTATTTATTAGCTAATTATTTTTTCTTCCAAATGAAATGATATCAAGTACCCTTTGTGAGGCAGGTGCTTTCCTTGAACGAAGACACCGAGGAACAAAAAGGGTTTGTTTGTGTGAACCCTGGGAGGTTAGCAAAAGGTATCGGTGGAGGCACGTTTGTAGAGCTTTACTACAATGAGGACACCGAGAAGACAAGTGCCTTCATCATGCGCATCTAAAAAAAGGTACAAGATGCTGTAATTTTATCAGCTGATGAAAATTAAAGAAAGGCACTTATCCCGAAAATGAAGGATTTAAATGCTTCACATTGCTTCTGTGGTAAGCCTGCCTTGGTGACCTGTTTCAGCGAGGAAAATCAACTCATTTCTGTTGTACTTTACTGCAACTTTTTTAAAAGATAAAGCTATGCTGAATTTGGCATAGTGTGCGGTAAATTTTCCTGCTGACCAAGTACCGGACTGGAAAGTTTGAGATTAGTGTGAAGTAACATCCGATCTGATTGTATTGCAGATTCCATTGTGAATCAGAATCAGGAAGTCAGTAAACCTATTATTGTAGTTATTTTGTTCAGCTTATTAGTGTTGAGTACCGAGGAATAGCAAGTCTTGGGTGTTTATGAAGCCTATACGGGCTACTCCACTGCATCTTACGATGGCGTTTACATGGCATTGAAGAGGGTCAAAGTCAAAGTCAAATCAAAACAAGTCAATATAATTAGGTGTATGTAACAATTAGGGGATGTTTGGTTGGGTTTTTTAGCAGTTTTTCACTAGAAAAATTTGCAACCTAACCAAACGTCCAGTTTTTTAGCAGCTTTTGCCAATGGTTTTTTAGCAGTTTTTTACTAGAAAAATCTGCAACCCAACCAAACGTTCAGTTTTTTAGCAGCTTTTGCCAATGGTAGCTGTGGGCTTTGCAGTGCAAATTTAGCTGTTTGGAAAAACTACCTTTTGCTAGTTTTTTGCAATGTGCTGAAACTTCAGTGCTCAGTTTTCAAAATGTTATAGATGGTTTGGATCAATCAAAACCCATATGCTCACTTTTTCACAGCCACAGCAGCTTTTCTAGACAGCCAGCCAACAGTAGCTTTGTCAACAACCACAGCCCAACCAAACAGACCCTTAGTCTATCATGGATCATAAACCACCTCTTCCCTCCTAGTTCCCTATGGACTTATGGACCATTTTATCTAAACTATTCTCTCACTCCCCCCTTAAGGATAGCTATGGTCATTTTTCATATACTCTTTGTCTACATAAACCTCTCATGAGGGATGTAAAATCCACCCCATAAATGAGAAGTCTCATGAAGAGAGACTTAGAGCTCTAAGTCTCGCATAGGGAGCTTTAGGAGTGACTTTAGAAAGTCTCGAATAGACCAAGTCGCTAGCTGAGTCTTGCAAAAGACATCTCCTTCGACATAGGTGTAGGCCGTGCTCCACAAGATGACTGAACCTATTTAAAAAAAAATCAAAGTGTCACACATAGTCGAGTGTACGGTGACTTTCTCATAAGACCATCGTACACGGCCCATTACTATCACACTAACTATCGAGCTGTCAACCCCTTTTCTGTTGTTGTTTCTCTAACGACAAAAGTGGTGCCTTCCGTAGGGACCTAGCCAATGTCAAAAGCTATGGCCCACCTAAGCAAACTTCTGCTGCAGTTGAGGCATTACTCGCCCGGAGCAAATGCGCAATGACTCGAGATTCTAAGAAGAATAGAAGCACCTCGAAGGTGACTGAGAATGATCACTCCGATATCGGACGCATCGAGGATGTGGAATGAATTATCCAGACCGACCCTCTCGCCACCACACTACTTGTTGTGTCGCAAGGCGAAGAGCTCCTCGAAGGCATCCCTCTCGGAGCCCCCCTTGACGCTCCAAGGATCCCAGATAATACCTTAAGAAGTTCCGATGAACTCATCACCAGATTGAGGACACTTGCAAACACAGAGCTCCTCGATTTTGGCTCATGCGTCGTGTTTCTAAAGCTAAGTCATGATTCCGCCGGCTCCGCAATCCCAAATGCCTCCATCCAACCTCATTAGGACAGACCACACAGTGTCGTGAGAATCTGAGTTCGCACACGGAAGATCGCTAGTGCTCAACGCGGCTTATTTCCCACACTTGCAACCTATGGCACACACAGCCGTCACGAGTGGAGCAGCATGGTTAAACCCCTTTTGAGGGCCGCCTATGCTGGTGCACCCCAAGGCGTGGCATCACTGGCCACGAGGTCACCACTCCTCGAAGTGTCGAGGCAAGAAGTCCACTGTCCGAAAATTGCGTCGCAAGGCGCCTAAAACCACCCAAGCCAGAGCGCCCTCCAAAGAAGTCGCACTCAAAACATACACGATAAAGGACGTGGGCGTAGCGTCGTCAACCCCAGCCAAGTTGGGAGTGGCCCTTAAGGAAGCTAAGCGCTAAGTTGCCACAAGCAAACACACACCTTGCAAGAAGATCAAGTGACAGAATCCGAGACATTCTAGAAAGCACCACCCCGACCGCTCCTGTTCATTGAGGAGGCCCTGAGACCGTTCTCCAAGCTCGTCCTCCGAAGAGGCAAGCGACACCCAAAGTGAATGGCATCGACACATGGGGGGGGGGAGGGGAAGAGGCTATAGACAAATTTGCAACCCTCTATCGAGGGAGATCTAAGAAGCTATTTTCCTTTAGAAATTAAAGCCACCCACGCTAAAGCAATATAGCGGGGATTCCAATCCTCTCCAATTCTTGGACGTATACTTCATGGCCATTTACGTCGCCAGAGGAGGACCCATGGAGATATGCAACCTCTTCTCACTCACGCTAACAGGGATGGCCCAAGCTTGTCTTTTCAGAGGAGAAACTCTATCAGATTATGTGAATGCCTCAAACAAGTCTTCGTTGCAAATTTCAAGAAAATTTTACACAACCCCTCTTGTTGAACGAGCTTTTTACCCTCAAGCAAAAGGAATGGAAGTCCTTGTGACGTTTCTTCAAACGTTTCTCAAAGGTCTGTAGTCAAATTGCCAATGCCTCAAGCACAACGGTGATAAATGGTTGCATGCAAGGATTGCTTCCTGGAGAGGTAAACCAGGCTCTAAATTGAAACCCTACAGGGACCACTGAGGAGTTGTACCGTAAGCTGCAAGAATACGCACGAGGTGAAGATGGCTACACCACTAAGCTCGAGCTGTCATCACATGACGCTTCCTCGGGCGGAAAAAGTAGAAGCTCTTTCAAGCAAAACAATAGAGACAAGAACCATCCGTACTCCTGAGAGCAAAAGATCATGGCCATCAACAACCAACTTGCCAACATGACCCTAGGAGGCCCGGAGGTAGATGGTGCACCTTTCGCTAGTCCGGCGGTTATTGGACAGAAGAATGTCGTGACCTTCACGCTCAAGAAGAAGGTGCCACAGAGACGAGCACTGCGCTTTGCCGGTCCATTGGTAGCATTGGGGGTTCCTCCAAAAGTAGTCTTTCTAGCACAAGTGCTCATAAATGAACCAACTTCGGAGATAGAGGAACTTTCCTTCCAACAATCGAACCATGTCGTCAGTGTCATACTAGGGGGCTCGGCTTCCGGGAGAAGCTCCAAGAGACAACGCAATAGATATATAAGAGAGGTGAACATTGTAGGAGCACCCACTCCTGCTCCACCTCCAAAATGGGCAAGCATATTGTTCACCTTCACGGAGGAAGATGCTAAGGGAATACGCTTCCCATGATGATGCTCTCTTCGTGACCGCCATGGTGGCCAACTGCAAGCTTACCAAGATCCTCGTCGACGGCGAAGCTCAGCAGGCATCTTGTACCTCCTCACCCTCAAAATCCTGTTGGAGCCGCAAGGGGGCTACAAGAATGAAGTGCTAGAGCTGTCACTCTACTGTCAGGGCCCTAGAATCACACGTGACTTAAAGAACATTGTGTCGCCAAAGATCGAGCAACTACTCAACCGGTGATATGGTATCTGCGTCGTATTCACTCGAAATCGAGTAACCTAACACCTGACCAACGCACCATACGATTACTAGAGCCGTATGCCTTCATCGTTGGTCAAGCTGGCTAGAAGTGGACATTATTCCATAAACCACATGCAATTCCAAAGTCCTGTGAAGATCTAGTCCGGAGACTAGTGAGTCACCCGAAGGCGCAGTACCATTACCCACACCCTGCCTACCTGGCCAGCGCATCACAACCGGAAATCATCTAGCTAACCAAACAAAGAGAATGACTCTAATTCTTCATGGCTAACCTATACACTTTAATTCATACACGCACGGTGTATGGGCAGCCACATTAACAACTCAATATCATAACAAAACTCTACATAACAGGGTTTACATATAGATAATCACGTCCCACACGTAGGGTAGTTACTTAGATTACATTTGAGCGACCCGGAGGTTGTTCATGACAAAAGAAACTTCAAAAACAACAGCGGACAACATTATAAACCATTGAGATGGCAGCCCATGCCATCCTTCAAAAGCTTTACAAGCCTACAGGATCTTTGACCGGGGAAACGAAGCAAGGAACACTTCAATTTCAGCACATATAGACCATATTAAACTCTCCTAATTTAGAATACCTGCAGGAATAGAATTTCCAACTGAGTACTTTCATACTCGCAAGATGCTAATGCTTATTCTAGATTAACTATGAGATGACATGGAAGGATAAATGACAAGACTAAACAGTTATCCAAATTTTATCCTAGCATGGTAAAGAGAACTACACATGTTATCTTTATCATACTAGCATTACAATTTTGATGTAAAATAAGCTAACCCATAAGCATAATTAATTCATGTGACAAACATCATGATAAATAATCCAATTATCTCAAGATCGTCATAACAAGGATTTCTAAACATTAGTGACTACCATCACTACGGTCTCAATTTACCCACATAGTTGGCCACAGAGTTTCACATAGTTCACATAGTAGCACATAGCATCAAATAGTTGCACATAGCTCACATAGTTGCACATAGCTCACTGAGCTGCACCTAACTCACATAGATTGCACCTAGCTCACTTAGTGCACAATGTTCACATAGTAAATCACCTTCCTATGGTAACATGCATCATGACATTTCCCATAACCATGCCACTTATGAACATCAAACATATCATATTCATGGTAAAGACATTACACATAACCAAGCAATCGTAATCCAAATATCCAACACCAAAAACAAATAAAGCCATTTATCGACCAAGCATGACATAAGAAAAACTGGAATATTTCCAACAAGCTAGCATGCTTGCTTGGCCCTTGAATGTGTTGCACTTGTTGGGAATTACTCAGACAACTTAACCCTCGTGGTTCATCCCGCTTAGCTCGGTTTGATGTTTGGTTGGGTGATGGCGACAGAGGAAGGAAAGGGCGCAGTGATGAAGTTGCCGATGATGGATAGTGCCGAGCTGACGGCGGCTCCAGTAGGTGCTTTGGGGGAGAAGGAGCTCTAGGAGGCAGGAGGCTTGAGCTCACGTCGTGGATCTCACCAACGTAGAAGATGATGGCGGCACGGCTCCACCTGCTTTCCTGCGTGGAATGGCGGTTCTTCAGCGGCGGGATAACTAGCCCCGTCAGTGGCGGCGAGTTGAAGCGGCGCTCGAGACTTGGTGGTCGCCGAGGTGGGGAGAAGCTGGCTGCTGGCGTCGGTGTTGGCGGAGCACGGGCCTTGGGTGCCGGGTTGAAGGTGAGCGACATAGGGGCCTTGTCCCATCGGTGGCAGCGAGGGTGGCAAGAGGCGGAGCTATGATAGGCATGATGGCACAGGGGAGGACGAGCGGTGGAGTTGGGAGACATCTGGGAGCTTGGAGGAATCGAAAAGGGGCAAGGAAAGAAAAAGCGTGCTGTCTTGGAGGAGTCGGCAAGAGGAAGAAGGATGGGGGCGTGGAGACAAAGGCTGCTGACTGTGGGTCCCGCGGATAGCAAAGGTTGAACGGCACCGATATGGGCCTCGGCCCAGCAGCGGGAGGAGAGATGGGCCACCGAGCTAGCCCAGGAAGGTAAGGATGGTATTTTATTTTACTTTTATTTTATGTTTTCAAACTTAGAATTTAATAAAATGAGCTCAAGACCGATGTTAAATTTTTGGGAAATTTTGTATAGCTTCCTCAGAGCCTTTATAGTTCTCCCACAAAAGAATTTTTAGATTGGAATTCACAAGTTCTATTTTGGTAGAATTTTTAGGTTGGAAATCACAAGTTCTATTTAGGTAAGTACTTAGGCAATGTTTTAGGGTCTTTAGTCTCAAGCTTTTTATGATGGCCTAATGTATGCAGAAACAGATGCAATTCCATGGTAAAGCTCATGAGTCCACACGGATCTTATGTTTAAGAATAAGCGTTATTACATCTATCCCTTGTCGGTTTCATACTTGAAAAGGCCATACAACCGCTTGGACATATTGAACTCATCATCTTCAGAACCACGGAGAATCATCTGACGGAAATGGTGCGCTTTGATGTGGTGGATATAGAATTATCCTTCAACTTAATCATGGGAAGAGTGAAGGATCGAGATGACGGCCTAGGGGAGTGAATAGGCCGCTATAAATTTTTACACAAATTCTTGGCTTTAGTAAAACGAGTGCAGAAATAAATGAATTCTAGTTACCAAACTTGTGTAAGATGATTCTAAGTAGAGCTAGTGATACTAAGAGTTATGCTAAATAAATAATAAGCTTGCAATGATGTAATAGAGTTAAAGAGATTAAACCAAAATGAAGAGATGCAATGATGTTGCTCCGAAGTTCGAATCCTTGAGGGGATTCTACGTCTACGTTGAGGGGCTCGGTTGCACTTAAACCGGGTCTTTTTCAACCCTTTTCCTCCTGAGGTTGCACAAAACACTCCTCGGCTTTCTTGTGGTATCTCTTCCCTTTCGGAGGCGAAATCCGGCCTTCACAAACTTCCCACGGCTCAACACACAATTTTGGGAGCTCGTGAGTGACTCTTAACCGTCTAGGAGTCCTCAACCTCCAAGAGTAACAAATGCACGCAAAGAAGCTTGAAGGTGAACTCTAGTGCTCAAGATTCAATCTTTTCTCTCTAGCACTCAACTCTCTCTCTCTTTCTCACAAATCTCTTTCTTAAGATGGGGAACTTTGCTTGAGAAAAGGGGAAAAGCTTTTGCTCTTTGAGAATGGCAGGAAATAAGAGAGCAAGGAGACTAAGAGTTGTTTGAAGAGTTTGAATGAGTGGAAAGGTGAGGGGGAGTATCTACAACCCACATCGGAACTTCCGATAGATGGATCCGAACTTCTGATATTTCAAAAGCCAACTACTGCAGACCACACTTCAAACAAACAACCTGGAAAAACAACTGATCGAAACTTCCGATCATAGTATCGGAGCTTCCCGGTAGGTCGGAACTTCCGATGCACGGATCGGAACTTCCGATCACCTAGGTCTGAAGAGACCGAGAGTCCAACCTTTGAAGAAACCGGAAGTTCCGATATAGATCGGAACTTCTATAAAGCCATCGGAATGTCCGATTGGACTTGGCCAAAGACTATACAGGATGCCTAGCATAGACCGGAACTTCCGATCCTAGAATCAGAACTTCCGATCTACTTCACGCTGCTGACCCGAGAGATCAAAAAAGGGGAAAATCGGAAGTGCCGACCCAGTCGGAACTTCCGACCTAGCTATCGGAACATCCGATTTGACTTTAGAAAAACTACTCTCGATTGGGTTAAGGGACCTAGAAACTTCTCTCTTTTTAAGAACAAAGGTCGAAACTGAGCACTTAGATCATTTTCAAATTTCTAGGTTGCATCCCTCTTTATAGTACGGTGGTCCTATACTCAAAAATGGATTAAAAGACTTGCTCTTCTTGGGACAAATATTTGCTGTCTTCTCTTCTTACTTTTAGGGGTTGTCAGAAACATAAATTTCTTACTTAGTGGAACCTTCACCTATTCATATACTCGATGGACTCATTAGTTCTTTAATTGCTTTTTGTCAATCATCAAAACCTACATGGGGGGGGGGTCTAGATGCACTTTCAAAGAGTCACGCTCAACTGCTTTGACGCAGCTGTGCACCAAAACTTCCTATGCCTTAACATTCTTGGCCCACATGGATCTATCACTGTGCGTAGAAAGCAAACCTAGTATTGCAACATGCTCCACCTCCACGAAATAAAGCACGCTACCAAAGAAATAACCATCAAAAGCGTAAGCCTCCTTTCTAGCGTCAAAGGAACCCCCGTGGGCCCGCTTGGGAGATCCACATCGAAGCCTCGCCCCAAACGAAGGTTGAAGGAAGTCCACCTCTTCGGTGATGAATACTTGCATACAATGAAGAGAGGAGCTGACCTCCCAATGAAGCTTCAAGCAAGCTTATTGAAAACTCCGACCCCTTTGCTTGCTCACTTGCCAGCATGGAAGGTGTCTCGCATGAACAAATGCAGCAGCATTCGTTAGGTCCGACCACGCCCTGGTAAAGCAAAAAACTCTTCATGCTAACCCTCGAGAGAAGCAACATCATTAGAAAAGAAGTAGAAAAACTCATCAAGCTCATTCTCACCTAAGGGATGGGGCACCTCGAATGGTCAGCCTACCCAGTCTTAATCAAGGAGGTGAAGGGGTAGTGGCGCATACGTGAGGACTTTATTGAGCCTAACAAGGCATATTTGAAGAAATGTCATTGTCGGGGCCCGGAATCAGGTGTGACCTAAGGAACAATGTTTTGCCAAAGAGTTAGAAACCACCTAGCATACCATATGCGTACGAGGTCGTATATATCTATTACTGTTGAGTGGTCCGACACCGGACCCACATACCATACGCGCACGAAGTCGTATGTATCTATCACCGTGGGTCAAGCCGGCCAGAAGCAAACATTATTCAATAAGTCACAGACAATTCCAAGAGACTATGTAGAACGTTGGTGCCCATCTCTTATGTCGATCATTGTATTCTCTTAGAAGAGCTCGACGTCCATGTACACACCCTAACCTAATCGGCCGAAGTACGAACTAGTGGGTCACCCGAAGTCTCGAACATATGTCCACACCCTGCCTAGCCGGCAATCGCATCTCAGTTAGCGGGTCACTCGACTAAAAATAGAATACACTAATCTCACGAGAGATCAACCCCAAATCTCTACCATCACCCCGTATACTTCAAGTCATACATGCACGGTATATGGAAGGACGAGTTCAATAACTTGGTAACCACAAGACGAACTCTAAAGAGAGATATACAGGAATAATAAACCACATCTCTTACACATGGGCAATTTAAATAATTACGAGCAAATAACCCGTAGGTCACAGTTATCAAGTTAATACATCAATTCGGCAATGGAAACATAAATAAAGCAGAAACCCGATGATCTATGAGACCATCATTCAAATCCATAAAATGCCCACAAGATCTTGGCCAACTTGGTAAACAAAACAAGTGGTGAACGCGATGATGATCTACACCAAATCTACCTGTAGGAATTGAATTCCTGAATGAGTACTTTCATACTTACAAGCTGCTAATATGCTCATTTCAAGTTAATTTAAGCATGGTATAAAATGTAAACAAGATATAAGCAATTGACATTGCAGTAATGAAGAAATTAAGTAAATTTGATTATACAGGTCTAGATACCGTTAGGACCAGCAGTTAATTCTGATTATGGGCTACCCACCCATTAGCAATTCAAGTTAAGTGAAAATTTATCCTGTTCTCTCTCTAAGTCCTCCCTGACTTAGAGACATTTCAGGATGAGTCTACCCACCTCAGTCCCCAAGACAAGTGAAATCGAGGTATGGCTAACCACCTTAACCTTGCATACAATTCGTGTTATACTCTCTAAGCCCTCCCTGACTTAGAGAGATCCCGGGATAAGGCCAACCACCCCAATTCCCGAGAAGTGGCGTCGAGGAAGGGCTATCCAACCTCGAAAGAGAGATGCTTTGATAAGATTGTGGGTGCATGGTTGGCCGACCATTACCCTTCCCATCTCCCATCGACTGCGCTCTCAACGTGGGTGAAGAAAAAGTCCAATGACACCGGTATCAGTCTAGGCTAACCACCTGACGATCCATCTATTGGTAACAGTTCCCGGCTCTCGCAAATCACTTATTAGGGTTCAAATATTTGATTAGGTGATTTAAATTACACAACCACACTAATCAATAGCAATCAACCCTGACATAAATTAACTGGAATATTCCAACAAGCGTGCAAGCTTGCCTGAGATCTTGTGGAAGATGCATAACGTATCCAAGTCCAACTATGAAAGAAACCTGAAGACTTGACACGGATAAAAGCAAGACAACCTCCAAAAGAGAAAAGCAAGTCTAAAAATCTATTTCAAACATGGTAAAAAAGCACGGAATATAACTACGAAGATTTAAGAGAAAGAATGAAATTAACGTAAGCATGTTACTATCTACTCCACCTTTTGGTTTGGTTTAAGATGAGATGTATGACCTTAATCATGGGTGATCCTATGATATAGATGCAAGCATGATAATTTAAGATGACGCATGAAATTAACATGATCATGATTTTGTTCATTCCATTCTTCAGTTTAGTAGTGTTAAACCCTAGCATGGAGAAAATTTTAATATGGACGCCTACATGATTTCATTCATGTAAGCATGCATAGCTACAGTATGCAATTAAGGAAGATGCAAGCACCTTATATAGTTAAAGGTGACGGTGTAATTTGCTATCTTCTCATTTTAGATTTCAGATTGGTGAGGTATTAGCATGCATATATATATACTCATTTTAGATTTCAGATTGGTGAGGTATTAGCATGCATAAGATTCATACGACACTTTAAGGCTCAAATCGTGGTCGTTCAGATTCTAACAAGTTGAGATTTTCATTTAAATGGAAGATATGGTATGCGTAAAAATTATATGCTACAATGCAGTGATTAACACATGATTTGGTCCTGCGAGGTTTAATAACATGTCTTCAACAAATTTATATGACATTAGCAATTTAATTTTGTCATTTGCATAGCCATTAGCATCAATTAAGGGTGGATAATTTAATTAAATGAATTCTGGACAGCAGAATGATATCGGCCATAATTCACAAACGGCTTATCGGAATTAGACGAATAAACATTCTAAACGACGGTATCGATGATACCTACAAATTACCTTTTAAGCTCATCTAATAATAATCAAAGTAAGGACATGAAAACGGGCTCAGAAGGTTTCAGTTCTCTACTAACTTACAAGACGCAATTATCCCAAATCACCCAAATCATCGGAAAGCCTTGCACTAACGCATATATATTATATAATATAGATGAGCATATGGGCCCTTGACGCGTGAATACAGACAACTCATTGGTGTGGGCGAAGGACTACGGATCGGGGTTCGGTTCCTTCTCCTCTGTCCTCTTCTTCTGCATCCTCTTCTATTCTATGCGTTCTTCATCCAACAGCAAGACATCCATCTTCTTCACCTTTGTAGGTACCCCCAAATCTTCTCCCTCCATCTTCATCTTTCATCTACGCAGCCGACAGCAACGACGATAGCACGCGGCAAGGCAATGACGGCAGTGGGGAGACACTAGGCGGTGGTGGCTGGTGAAGGTGAGTGGCGTCAACGGCAGAAGTCCCACGGTGGCAACCTGCTGGAGCGGAGCTGGCTGGTACAACGCGAATTGGCCGGCGGTTGCTTGCTGGTCCCGTCGCTGGCTGCGGCTCACCACAGCTGCCGGACGAGGACTAGCCCGTGGCAAAAGAGACGGCCCGGAGGAGGGCAAATTGGGGAGGAGCACGGCGCGTGAAGGAGGCGCGGTGACGGGGCAGCAGCAAAAGGAGGCAGGCGACGCCGGAGGTGGAGCTTGGGGGCAGAGGACGCGACAGCGAGGCCTCACCGATGGAAGGCGACGTGGGGCTGAGCGGCGCGGTGGAGACGAGCGTCCAGCGGCGGTGGGGCGGCGGCTCACCGGCGGTCGACATGGAGCAGTGAGGAGGGCGGCGCGCCGTGATAGGGAGGCCGCGCAGAGAGGGCAGCGGCGCGACTTGGCAGAGGAGGCAGGCGAAGGGAGCTATGGCGGAGGGCCGGCCTGCCGGCGGTGGGGGCGACCGCTGGGGAAGCCGGCGGCGTAAGCCTAGAGGCGGCGATGGGTGGCCGGTCGGGAGGATTTGGGGAAAAGGGACTGTCGGTTGGATTAAAGGCCGGCCGGCTCCTTATCCAGTTCTTTTCTCGTTTTTTATATTTTTTATATTTTTTATCTTTATTATTTTTATTACTAACTATTACTATTTTATTTACTACTATTATTACCCAATTAATCACAACCATACATCTCATCGAAACCCTAGATGCTGTGTTTGGATCCCGAATCTAGTAAAAAAAAGCCATATTATCGGATTCCTAAATTTAATTTTCTTTCGGTTACAAATTCATATTTTTATTTTGGAAATTCTTATTTATTCTCTGTCAACTTTAAGGTTTTGAAAGTGAAACTCTTTTGAGGAACTATACCCATGGATGAACTAATGGAAAAGCTAGGGTTTTTATTTTCTTTAAATTTTAGCGAACCATATGTACGGGTTTACAAAATTAGAATGTTATAGTCATTTTCTCCCACGCATTGGCCAACTACTCAATCTCCTATTGTAGATCTCACTCTTCATCCAAGCCATCAAAAGAGAAGCCGACGATGAAGGCACCTGGCAGGTCCAAGACGCTATCAATATGCTCTAGAAGTGTGAGGTATGCTAGAAGACAGTGAAATTTGCCCATATGTCGTCTCAGTGCACATGAACACCTCAATCACGTGGTTATTTACCCGTTGGGGAATGGATCTCTTGGGACCATTCCCACTAGCCAAAGCGGGTTACTGACATGTAGTAGTGGCAATCAATTACTTCACCAAGAAGGTTGAAGCCGAGCCACTTATATCTATTACCTCACAAACGGTGCAAAAATTCTTCTCAAAGAATATTATTTACTGCTTCAGTGTCCCACCCAAGTTAACCATCAACAACTGTTAGGGCCTCGGAATTACAACCCACTCATATGCGATGCATAGTCTGAATACTAGAGAAACTATCCAACATACCATACGCGCATCCGTCGTATGTATCTATCATCGTTAGATAGTCCGATATCGGCCCAACATGTCATACGATTACCATACATCGTATGCATTCACCGTTGGCCAAGCCGGACAAAGACTAAACATCGTAACAAAGCTAAATGAGATTCCGAAGTCCTGTGAAGACTTAGTGCCATTCTCACGCTCGACAAACACAACAATCTCAGAGGAGCCCGGCAATGATACCCTCAACCTAACCTAGCCGGAAGGCTAGTGGATCGCTAAACAGCCCGGCATCAGCACTCACACCTGCCTAGCCAGCCAGCACATCTCAGCTAGCAAGTCACTCAACTGAATATTGTTCTGTGAGTCGAAAGAAAAGAGATGAACCCTAACCCTTCACAACCGTCCCATAAACTTCAAACATACACGCATGATGTATGAGAAGCCAGATAAACAACTTGAGTATCATCACAAAAATCTAGGAGTTACAGGTAGATAAACACGGTCCATACACAGGGCAGTTATTTAAAGTACTTACAACCTGACACAAAGGTCATCCAGGTTAAACAAATCTTTGAAACCAGCAGTGGAGAGTATTCTAAAACATGGAGACAATAGCCCATATCATCTTCCAAAAGCCTTACAACATAACCATATGACCAAGTTGAGCAAACATTGCAACTAGACATTAGAACCAACATTTTCGGTAACACAAAACTCACATCCACTAAGATCACCTAGATGAATGGAATTCCTAAGTGAGTACTTTCGTACTTGCAATATGCTAATGTGTTTATTTTAATTATCTTAAGCATGACAAGGAATAACAAATGATACCAAGTTAACAAGATATTATGACGATGGTTACATAATTCATCTAGAGCACAATACCATAATGTAATCAAAGTAACAACTTTA
This sequence comes from Stipa capillata, assembly GCA_019208055.1. Taxonomy (NCBI): domain Eukaryota; kingdom Viridiplantae; phylum Streptophyta; class Magnoliopsida; order Poales; family Poaceae; genus Stipa; species Stipa capillata. The sequence goes on along the minus strand of JAGXJF010002836.1, from coordinate 83,768 downwards.
TAATTCAGTCAAATCTTAAATCAAGTTCAAATCTGATTATGGATGAATAACCATCATACCTAATGTATAAATATCAATTTTCATGCCAAATATTAACTTTTGACCATTCACGAAAAAGGGCTGCACCACCCACACTTTCAACAACTTATTCGACATCATCTTCCCTTTTAGTTCAGATTTGAACACATGCAATCACAATCAATTTCGTCTTAGTCTCTCTAAGTCCTCCTCGACTAAGAGAGATGTCAGATAGGGTTATACCACCCAAATCCGACTAAAGTGTAGTCGAGGCAGGGTTAACCCACCCTAACCTCAAACAAAAGTGATCTGATGAGTTGTGGGTGCATGGTGAAGGAAAAGATCCCATATTAAATTCCCTTCCCAATCATTGTCGGCCCCACTCTCGCTGCTGGTGAAGGAAAAGATCCCATATTCAATTCCCTTTCAGGTTAAACCACTCGCCGAACGGATCTGGGTTAAACCACCCAATGGGTATCAATTCCGGCTCTCACATCTCACCTTAGAGGTTCAAATATTTGCAATAGATGATTTAAAGGTATTTCCTTGCTATCCATATACACCATTCCTACCTATACATGCTAGTGCTTCACAATTTTCAACATCAACCATAATAGGCATTCAACAAGCAATCACTTATCATCCAAGCATGACATAAGATGATGGAATATTTTCAACAAGCAAGCATACTTGTCTTGTTTTTTGGAGTCAAAAACCTGCTCGTAATCCCCCTCAAGATAAACCTCGTTGCCCTGTTCTACCGACAAAACACCGAACGCTGGAGAAACGACGAAGAAATGGAAATTCAATCAATATCAGAATTTTCAGAGATGATAACATGCATGAAATGCATTCTATAAGGTAGAGAATGGAATTATGAAATTAATGCAAGTGGTTTCATCCCATTTGGAGTAGATATGAATTTTTGAATTTGAGGTTTAAATATTTGAATTTGAGGGTAATTTGTAAATTTTGAAAATTTTCATAACAGTAACATGTATAAATATATTTCATTAAATTCTACAAACTAAAAGGTGAATTTACAAAAAGGAGTCAACTTATTTTGAATTCATATGATCTTTAATCAAATTTGAACTTTTCTATCTTTTTCTCGGTAAAGAAAAACATATTAGATATTTTCATCTTAAACTAAATCATATCTACTGGGAATGACATGTGGGTCCCTTGGTCAATATTGACAGGTCAAAGTTGACCCGTCAAATTGAGAAGGTGGACTCCACTTTTCATACTCTTGTCTTATTCTATTTTTCTTTTTCTTTATTCTCTACGCTATTACTTGTAGGGTCTACTGTCATAATTTTATTCTTATTAATTTTATCATTTCTGTTAGCCTCGAGAGGGGCCCACTGTCATATGCACACTAATTTAATTCATGTTTAAATAAAATCATTTATCTGCTGGGGTCCACATGTCATAGAGAGAAGTAGTTAACCATTACAGTAGTCAGTGCATTTAATTAGTTTGTTAATTGTGTATTAATGAGGATTAATTCCGTAGGACATTAATTAGCGAATTAATGAACTAGGCATTACCGGCTGCATCGGCGAGATCGGTGGTTGCAACGGTCAGACTGGTTATACTGATGGAGAACGGCAAGAAGAGAGAAAGGGAAAGAATGTCGGGTGGATATTGGCCTCACCTGACGATCTCCATGGGTATTTTGAGCTCAGACAAGGGTTGGTTGGTTGTGAACTTGGCGGTGGGGAAAACAATGCTGACGGGGAGGTTGGGGGTAGCCAGCGGTGTGGAAGGCAGTGGAGATGAGCTTGGCGGTGCTGGCGTGAGGTTGGGGAAGGCTTGATGAAGACGATGCCGATGATTGAACTCGTCGATGGGGAGTCGCCTCCAATTGCTCTTCCCGAGGCCTTGAGTCCAACAATGGCAAGAAGATGAGCTCGGGAAAAAGGAGGAGATTGGAGGAGGAAGGAGGGAACTGAGAAATGGGGGGAGGTGCTTACCGTAGTTGGTCGCCGGGGACGGAGCTCGGCTCACCACAGAACATGAGGTGGAGGGGCTAGGTTGAGTGGATGGTGGAGACTAGGGAAGAGAGAGTGCAGAGCTGCCGAGGGTTGCTTTTATGGGGGAGCTCGGGAGAGAGAAGGGAGAGCGGGAGTGGGAGAAGGGCGTCGGTGAGGTGACACGCGTCCAGCCCAGACGCGTGGAAGATGAAGCTTGTCGGTGGGATTGGTAGGTTAGCAAGGGGAGGGGCACGAAAAGTGGCAACATGCTAGGACGCCAACTTTTTACCACTGGCTTGGATCTTCTGGAAATGTCGGAGTGTCCGGGAAATCAAAGTTTTTGAGGAAGTCAGATCCTCTGAGAATGTCGGATGTTCCGACAAATAGATAGATAGCAAAGGGGAGAGGGAAAGAGAAGAAAGGAATTGGGCCGTCTCGGCCCAGTCAAGTGAGGGGAGCTCGTTTTCTTTTCTTTTAATTTTAATTTTTGTTTTTATACTGTTGTTGGCCTAAGGTTTGCTTAACAGAGGTTTAGAAATTTTTGGGCAAATTCATGGATGATCCTAAAGACATATGAAAGATCCCGGAATTTTTGTCGAACAAAAATGTTTTCATTTAGATTGTGTTTTAATTGTAAAAGTAAAATAGCTTAAAATGAGCTTTGAATTGAAGGTAGCTCAATTAGGTTTCAAATATTTCTTTAAAATTTATATTTGGATTTTGGCATAAGAATAACTCCTAAATATGAAATTTTATAAAGTTTGGAGAAGGGGAGGTTGATCCAATCAACACATTTCTTTTTTGGCCGAAAGCAAAAACTTTGGAAATCCATTTGTTAAAATATGCAATTCGATTCCAATTGGTTTGAATTTTTTTGCGGTTTGAATTTTTTTGCAAAGCCAGTCCAAGTATTTAGAGTTTATAGTAATTATAAATTAAATTTTTGATGCACTTGGGTTCACAAGTTGTATCTAAGTTATTTCTAGGGAAACAAATTTAGGGCTTTTAATAGTAAGCCTTTTGAGATAACCTAAATGCAGGTATGCATTGGATTGAAGAAACAAGGAGGGAATATCTTTTCCAATTTGCATAGAATAACTGGAATTGTCTCTTATAGTGAGCGTACAACATCCTTTGTAAGTTCTTTCGCGCATAGCTGCCTATAGAAGAAGCTTAGCTCGGCCAAACATAACCATATATTGTTCGGAAGGAAGCCACGAAATGCCACTGGTAGCAAGCGTTCCATGAAGATATGGTAATCATGACCTTTTAGGCCAAAAATCTTTCTTTGCAGCAAGTTAACTCCCCTTCTAAAACTTGCTGCATAACAATCGGGAAACTTTAGCTCTTGAAACCATTTCAAAATGGTTATCTTGTCATTCTTATCTATGACAATGGCACCCTTGGCTTGTGCCACTTCGCTTCTTCAATTGCAAATAGTCATTCGAGACCCCTCATCACAGGCGGATAAGTAAAATCCGTCTCTGTATAGTAGATCACTGGCAGTTCTGTTAAAGAACCGCCTGCATTATGTAGACTACATATCACAAGCGGTTCTAAGTAAGAACCGCCTGTGATGACAAGATATCACTGGCGGTTCTGTCAAAAAACCGCCTGCATTATGTAGACTACATATCACAGGCGGTTCTAAGTAAGAACCACCTGTGATGTTGTCCTTATCACAGGCGGTTTTAAGGTGTCCATTTATTACAGTCTGCCAGGCCAAGCTGCTTGTCTTCAATGTTCTGTTCTTACACACAGCAGCAGTGGCGGTGGAGCTCTTGTGATTTTTCACCTTGGAGATTGAATTGAGCCCAAAAACTCAGGATTTAGAGAGGATATTGCATATCTCTTTCATATTGGTGATCTAAAGTTAGTGATTGGTTTAAAAGTTTGATTAATTTGCTAGATGTAATGTGGTAAAGAGAGAGAATGTAGATCTAACTAGGTTATGGCAAATTTTGTTTGGCTTTCTTGAATTTGAGGCATAAATTGGTTTCAATTACTATATTGAGGATGTAGCTAGCTAATTCATAGTGGCAAAATGATATATTTGAGTGGTTTAGATTTTATGAAAGAGAGAGATGTGTATATATAACATATAGTAATTTATTATTTTAGAATTGATTTATCTTGTCTCGTAAAAAGATGATGTAATTGTCGAAAGGTTTTATGGAATAAAATTTTGAGAATGTTTTGACATAGTAAAAACCCATGTATTAATGGTATGATTAATTAAAATTTTGTTTATGTCGTAAATAAATGTGTAATTATTGGTAGGTCATATTTTCGTGAATAAAATAAAATATTGGTAATAATCATTCACATGTAGTAACCATACCGACATAGTAATTGTTGGTCATGAAATAAAAAGACTATTGGTAATTATTACTTACATGTAGTCAAAACCAAATAGTAACAATAATATTAACTAAATATTGTATAGATTAGTTGGTATGCACTTTGTGAGCCTCAATATTTTATACAAATTAATTAAATTTATTTAATTTGTCCTGTAGATGGACCGAAACTGGATGTATGATGGTAACTGCTCAAGTGAACGGTACCTTAGTGGCGTGTTAGATTTCATAAGAGTCGCGGAAGAGTATGAGTTGAACAGAGGGGAACAATATATTTGTTGTCCATGCAAAGATTGCGAGAATGTACACATGTTTGAGAACTTAGAGCAGATCCAAAATCACCTAATTCGTAGGGGTTTCATAGAGCGTTACACATGTTGGACAAGTCACGGTGAGTAGTAGACAATCCAGGAAGGTGGTAATGACGACATCGCGGAGGAAGATAATTATATGGCACATGATGTCGATTATGATTCAGAGGATGATCTTCACCATTTGGACGAGATGTTGCGCCATGCAGAAGGAAACCATAATACGCGGGAGTACGAGAAATTCAAACTCTTGATGGGGGACTTGGAGAAACCTTTGTTTGAGGGATGCAAGGGTAAATACACGAAATTGTCATCAGTGTTTGAATTGTTGAAATTGAAGACAAGCAACGGGTGGTCAGACAAAAGTTTCACAGAGTTGTTGGGTCTCATAGCGGACATGCTTCCAGAGAGAAACGAGTTGTCTAGAAGTACGTATCAAGCGAAAAAAGTTCTTTGTCCGTTGGGAATGGAAGTACAGCGAATACATGCTTGTCCAAAGGACTGTATCCTCTTCAGAAAGGAGTTCGCAAACCTCCATGCATGTCCGGTATGCAAGTCCTCCCGATATAAGCGTGTGGAGAAAGGCATCGAAGATGAGGGCGACGAGGTGACGAAAGGAACTCTAGCTAAGGTCATGTGGTATCTGCCTATAATCCCCCGTTTTAAGCGTTTATTTGCGAACCCAAAGGATGCAGAACTGCTGCATTGGCACGCTGATAAACGTAAGAACAACAGAAAGCTTAGACATCCTGCTGATTCAATCCAGTGGAGAAACATTGATAGAAAATTTGAAAATTTGGGAGGGAACCAAGAAATATAAGGTTTGGACTGAGCACAGATGGAATGAACCCTTTCGAAAACATGAGCAGCCGTCATAGCACCTGGCCAGTGAATCTGTGTATTTGTAACCTTCCTCTATGGTTGTGCATGAAGCGGAAGTACATTATGATGACGATACTTGTGCAAGGACCAAAGCAACCCGGGAACGATATAGATGTTTATCTAGAGCCATTGATGGAAGATCTCATGAAATTGTGGACCCATGGGAAGATATAGTTGATGCTCACAAGCGAGAGAACTTCAATTTGCGCAGCTTGCTGTTCTGCACCACAAATGATTATCAAGACCTTGCTAACCTTTCTGGCCAGAGTACAAAAGGGTCAAAAGCATGTACTAACTGCTGGATGATACGGCTAGTCAGTGGCTTAAGCATTCGGGGAAAACCATATACATGCGTCACCATAGGTTCCTTTGAAGAGACCATCCATACTGTCGAATGAAGAAACAATTCAACGGACAAATCGAGGACGGTACACCTCCGAAGCAATATAGCGGTATGGAGGTACATGACATGGTAAAAGATATAAAATTTACGTATGGGAAGGGAAGCAAAATAAAGGCTACACGTGAGAAGGCTATGTGGAAGAAGAGGTCGATATTCTGGAACTTACCCTGTTGGGAGCACCTGCAAGTTTGTCACTGCATCGATGTGTGTGATAGCGTTATAGGTTTGTTATTGAATATGAAGGGCAAAAGTAAGGATAGCCTCAAAACAAGGCTTGACTTGTTGGACATGGGAATCAGAAAAGAGTTACACCCGAAAGAGACTCAAACAGGTCGCATGTTCTGCAAACCTGCCTGCTATACTCTGTCAAGGGCTGAGAGAAAAGAGTTGTGCCAGTTCCTGCACGGTGTTAAAGTTCCGACCGGCTACTCCTCGAACATACGAAGACTTGTTCTTCGATATCATGGTGCATCTCACTGTGCATCTTCTGAGAGAGATAACGTGGTATGGACCTGTGTTCCTTCGAAGCATGTACCCTTTCGAGAGATGCATGAGAATTCTAAAGCATTTTGTACGTAACCGATCATGTCCGGAGGGAAGCATCATGGAAGGATATGTAACCGAAGAGGTCGGCGGGTTCTGTGTCGACTACATGGCTATAGTAAAACCAATAGGTTTGCCCGAATCTCGCCACGAGGGGAGGCTTCGAGGTGTCGGAACCCTTGGCAGGAAAGATGTCGTTCCTGACCGAAAGGTTATTGATCAAGCACACTTCACAGTTTTGCAACACATGTCCTTAGTGGCCCCATATATCGGTCGACACAAGGCCACGCTACGGGAGCACAATCCGAAAGCGACAGAAGCTTGGGTGATGAAAGAGCACAATCGTCGGTTCAACAAATGGTTATATGAGCAACCTCATGGGTTATCATCTTCTGACCCAACGCTCGCATGGTTGGCAGAAGATCCATCATGTATAGCTGTGACATGGCAAGGGATGGACATAAATGGCTACACATTTTATACGAGAGATCAGGACCAAAAGAGCACAAATCAAAACAGTGGTGTCCGAATAGATGCTCGAGATATAGTTGGTAGGAAAAGTTCATACTACGGGTACATTGAAGAGATCTGGGAGCTAGACTACGTGAAGTTTAAGATTCCGTTGTTTCGTTACAGCTGGGTAAATCTCTCACAGGTAAAAGTTGATAAGTACGGCTTCACAACGGTCGATCTCAAAAGTACTGCGTACAAAGATGAACCATTCGTCTTAGCAAATCAAGTTTGACAAATATTCTACGTTTTCGATCCTACAAATCTTAGGCATCACGTAGTACGGGACTCGAAGAGACACATTGTTGGAGTAGGCGATGTAGTTGACGAGGATGAGTACAACTAGTTTGAGGAGATGCCTTTCTCCAGAGATGGCATGACGGTCGAAGACGAACCAAATCAAGATGAAGCTACGTACGTGCGCAACGATCATCAGGAAGGACTCACATTTGTAGCAAATTAGATATATCGAATCATGTGGAATTCATAATGTGATGTACAATTTATGACTGTGGAGGTGCAAATATCATGCACAATACTGTATATGTGGAGGTGTCAATATGTATAAATGAAATCATTGAAGAAAGGAAAAAGAAATTGAAAAACAAAAGTAAGCACCTATCCAAATTACACACCGTATGCAACCTAGGTATTAACACTAATTCAAAAAATTAAAAAATAAAAAAAAATGAAAAATTGATATCGCAGGCAGTTCCTTCAAAGAATCGCCTGTAATTCGTAGTCATTATAGGCGGTTTTTTAATAGAACCGCCTGTGATACGTAGTCACCATAGGCGAGTTTTGACCCGAACCGCCTGTGATGAGTAGTCATCACAGGCGGTTTTTGGATAGAACCGTCTGCGATGAGAGCTACTTTATATACCCGAAGCATTTTTGAAGTCCTGAAAAACCTAAGTCTCATATACTGTCAACCACCCGACTTGTTCAGTGCTGCCCCCGACGCCGCCCCCGTCTCCCACCTCACGCCGGCAGGCTGCCCGGCCACGGACCCAATGCCACCGCCACCCCAAACGCCGACGCCGCCGCCATCGACGCCGTCCCCGACGCTGCTGCCCCCAATGCCCCCCAGTAGCCACTGAAGCTGTCCCCGACGCCGATGCCGCCACCACTGACGCCGCCCCTGACGCCGACGCCGCCGCCACCGATGGCCCCGTCCCCTACTTTGCTACCCTGACACCGCCGCCCCTATCCTCGACGCCGCCGCTCCTTGATAGGTTAGTAATCTTGTTTGTGCTTAGTGGATGATGGGGAAGCGACATATGGTGCTGCTCATTTTGCAGAAGATTCCTCTAAAAAAATTCTCAAGTAGAACATTGTTAGAGCCAACCCATGCTAAAACTTTGAAAAATTTCCATTTGCTAAATCACATCGTAGAGGCTAGAGCAATATAATCTTGATAGGCTATCATCTTATTTTGATTAGCTTCGAGACACTATGCGGTGCTACACTATATGTATAAATCAGACCTATTGTTTCAGGTGAAAGCAAAACTTTTGAAACATAATCTAGAATCTCTTAAACCAAGGGTTAATGAGATGTATTGTCTCTTGCAATTGCTGTTTTGCCGTGTGTTCTTATTAACAATAGAAGACTATTCTGGCTTCAGGATCCTTTCGCCTTCAGAAAATGGTTTGTCATTGCCAAACTGAAAACCACTACCAACTTATGTTAACAACTTTGGGAGTAGTGATTCATTGTGTTAAGTCAATTTTCAGACAATTTTCAGATGTTGGCAGATAGGGTTAGCACACAAAGCACAATGAGTCAAGTGACTGAAAAACCACAATCAGAATCCACATCACATAATTCTTATTCCCTCGTATCACCTTGGATTTGGATACTATCACTAAAATGTTGTAACATCATGCAGATTCAAAGGAAAAACAAAAATATGGAACCAAAAATATATTATCACAGAGTAAAACTTTGCTGCTCTGTAGTGATATATGACCCATGAATCCAAATAGGCACACACAAGAGATTTGTGGGACAGTACAACCATCAGGTGATTAAATAGGTTACTTCATGTTATGCCCATATTATAATCGGCAGAGGGTTCATAAATCTAGAAAAATGACGTAGATCATAGTGTGTTTCTTTCGGCAGAGGTGATTACAAGTAGTTTCTTTTCCTAAGGTACTGTAAAATGGAAGTACTTTCCTACTTCCTAGTTCACAATCTCTTATGAATACACAATTTGGACTTCTAATTATTGTTGTACTACTTGTGTTCCTAGTTCACGGTCTACTTTGTTCCATATCTTACTTTCTTCATGTAATGCGTCTTTTAGAAGATGTCGAGTCCTGGTCGCTCAGCTTCCCCAGAGGCTGCCGGGGACAATTCTGATGTGTCCGAAACCACGACAAAATCCAGACGGGCTCCAAGAGGACCTAGTCAAAGGCCGAAGGGCCGATTCCCCATAATAGAGTTAGGCCCGTCAGGGGCACCGATTGCGCTAGAACAAAACGCGGCGAAATGGAGAACCACATGCGGGATTATCACATGAACACGTGTTCTGTTGACTCTAGAATCGTGGAAGAAGGTGGGGTGAGATCTCCGTAGAGCTGTGGTTGAAGATATCAACACACATTTTGTGATACTAGAAGAGCTACAGGCCTGCACCGATGCCACCGCCCTGAAAGTCGCAAATAAAGCTTGGAAGGAGTTCAAATTTATTCTCTGCTATGACTTCATTGCAAAGGATGAGGAGCCGTTCGACGTCCACAAATGGATGGATCGCGAGATGTGGGCCTAATTTAAGGCGTCTAGGGAAACAGAAGAATTTAAGGCGAAGAGTGTAGCGGTGAAGGAACTGGCGGCCAAGAACACCCATCATCATAGGTTAGGTAGTTCAGGGTATGCGCCGAAAGTACGGAAATGGATGGACGAAGAAGAGAGGGCACGCCTAAATGACTAGCCCCCGCCATTTCCCAGCGTAGAATCACGGCGCGCACGGAATTGGTTGTACGCGAGGAGGAATCCACGTGCAACGTCTTCGGACACCCAATCCTTCACGAGCGAAGCAACTCGGGAGGTCTACTCTAGATTTGGTAATATGTCATTTATAATACCTTCCTCTCCGTAAATCCTCCACCTATTATACTATGTGTAGTGACTTGTTCTTCTATTACAGGAGAACATGTCGACACAATCCTCCCCTTGCAAATTCCAAAGGGAGAAATATATTCTTACCCAGGCCATCAACACGAAGGAGCATTCGGGTCGCACGAGGGGTACAGGTGTTTATGCTACCTGGAGAGATGGATTCCCGGATGATTTGTATAGATATAGGAATAAGGGCATGGCCAAAGCAAGAGAAAGAGCCGCTCTCATAGAAGAAATCACTGCCACGGTGGAAATGAGGGTTGATGCTCGTTTAAGAGCCCTCGAGAAGATGGTGGCCATGGCCTCACAAGGCAACGTACAAATGCAAAGCAGCCCTGCTGCTAACTGAAAGAGTAGCCAAGCCTCCGTCCCCGGTGGTGAAATTGATCCCGCCGTCTCGTATGCTGTCGATGAGATCCTGGTAATTAAATGTCAATCTCAAGTTCCACTTAAAATTCTATCGCAATTCATATGTAGCTAATTATTCTATCTTCTACCACATTTTACCTTCAAGAATACGACGCGGTGCAAGCTATTGGTGTGGCTTCTTGACGATGAGCCTTTAGATGTTGTAATAGGGATTGCATGTCCATCCAATGAAGGGGATCTCATCCACCGTGTCCTGATGGTGCGTGGGAATACAAAGGTCAATGTGGACTATGTCTACGACACTTGCAAGTCCATTAAGCTGAAGTTTCTGCCAAATGATGAGATTACGAGACTGGGTCAAGCTGAAGGGACTTTCATCCAGTGGCCCAAGAGGGATGTATTATTAGAAGACTGGCACCCTCCATCGATCGACCAAGTTGACCTACCTGTGATTCAAAAGCTTTATATTGCATGTAATGAGGACACCACAATTGCTATGGTGCCAATGGAAACCACATTTGAGCTTCCGACAAGGACTCATTCGTCTCCCACCAAGTCATCGAAGCCAATCGTTAAAAGAAAACGAGGCGCTAGGTCGAAGGTGAAGGTGCTGAAGGAACCACACCTTTACATTGAAGAAGAGTTCCCCTTCGTGCCGTTGGCCGATAAATACGTTGAAGGAGAGCCATGGCTCAAATCGCCAGAGGTGCTCAATGCTTTCGGAAAATATACCCGCGAGCTGCACAAATACTACCTCAAGGAGGCCAAGAAGCCAAAGAATCAACGGACCACAACATTGAAGGTGGACTTCAGTAAGGGACATTTCCACCACGACTTCAAGAACTATCAGTTCTTTGTGAACTTCGTGGACTTGTGGGAACTGTACAAGCTTCGGTCCCTCGAAGTCTCTCTCATCAGATGCTACACATTGTAAGTGTTCACAATCACGGTCAATATTCATGTTATACGTACTATATCCACATATATGTAACCCATACCTTCTTTATGTGTAGGATGATGATTGAACAAACCAGAAGGAAACACGTAAAAATAGGGTTCCTCGACCCATACATTGTCTCAGCACAGATGATTCTTGATGGGGAAGACTTTGTTGCCGAGTATGTGCTAAACGCCTTACTTGCTCAACGAGATAAGGAATTCATACTGTTCGCGCGAAAATTGGATCCGCGGAACACCTAGGTAAGTGGAGTCGCCAACCGTACTTTCGTGTACGATAAACGATTGCTTTCCGAGCAAAACAACAAAGGGTGGATAACTATCGTACTTTCGTGTACGACGAACGATTGCTTTTCGAGCAAAGCAACAAAGATCTTCTTACTTTCGTGAAGAAGGAACGACTATTTTTCAGCGCAAAACAGCAAAGATCTATGCTAAGAACCAAAAGGTAAAAGGTAAAGGTAATAGACTGATTTGTATCGATTGTTGGATGATATTCAATCGGCCATCATCCTTTACATATTTATAGGGCGGTTGGTCTTCCCGTAGGAGATAGGGACTCCTAATCCTAACTGAATACAGGTATACGATTTCCCTTTTCTAATGGATCTTGATCCTCATCTCTTCCCTTTTAAGCAGCTTTGACCCCCACGATCAGGACTTCTTCTTGTATGCGAGATACCTTTCCATATAAACCGAGTTCCTTTCCGAATCTGAGATTAAGCTTCCCTTCGCAACTTCCCGCGGCTCCTTGTCCTCCAAGTCGAAGTCTCTAGTGTCAGATAAGTCTTGGAAGTAGACAACTCGTCGTATCAACCCATCCGCGGATCAACTCGGTAGCGCCACGACTTGATTCTGCTAAGAAGAACTCGGCTCCATCCCCTCAGAATCCGGCTTGGACCTTCTCGGGACTCGGGTACTCGATAACACCAGTACTCGAGGACGCGAGTACTCGGTACTCGGGCGCGCTAGTGCTCGGGAACGCCAGTACTCGGGAACAAGTACTCGGGGACGTGAACACTAGTACTCGGGACTCAGTACTCGGCATCATAGGTACTCGGGCTACGAGTACTTGGGCCAGCCAATGCCTGGTGCCCGGAGGTACTGCTCGTTACTTGATGGCATAAGCCACCCGGTGCTGAAATAGTCAAGCCTGCATTAAGATTTTAACACTAAATCCACAGCTTGTTAGTCCATTATGTTAACCTCCGATAGCAAAATTAATTTGGCCAACTGAATAAACCCTAAAGCCAAATTATGCTATAAACACATGCCCCCTGTTTTCGGTATAATGGTATTTACCGAAAATACTGCAAGCCACGTCATTTGCTTAGGACGATATTTCTAAAGGATATATCGGCCGTAGGGCTGTCAAGCCTCTTGCCACACACTTGGATAGTATTTCTTCAGATATTTCCCATTGAGAGCTTTAGGTAGACTTTCTCCCTGTAGAGTTTGCACAAAATAGGAATTTCCAGGAACAATCTCTACAACTCTGTACGGGCCTTCCCAACTCGGCGACCATTTGCCGAATCTATTACTTCGGGTTCCAACAGGTAAAATCGTCTTCCATACTAGGTCTCCTATCTGAAACGATCTCTCCTTTACCCTTTTGTTGTAAGCCTTAGCTACTCTCAACTTCTCTTTTTCAATCTCCCGCAAAGCTTTTAGCCTTTCTTCTGAAACTTCATCTATCCTGTCCAGCATCAAATTATTGTAATCTACAGCCGACAAGTCATTTTGTCTGGCTACTCTAAGAGCTTGCAAATTGATCTCGACAGGCAACACCGCCTCCTGCCGATACACCAACTCGTACGGCGTCACTCGGGTTGCTCCATGTCTAGATATCCGATGAGCCCACAAAGCTTCTGAAAGTCCCTCATGCCACCTTCTCAGATGCTCTTCAATTTTCTTCTTTATAAGCTTAATCAATGTTTTATTACTGGACTCGGCCTGTCCATTGGCTTGAGCATAATAGGGTGACGAATTCAGCAATTTAACTCCAAAGGACTCGGCAAACTCATTAAATTGGTTAGACATAAAAGAAGCACCTTGATCGGTCGTCAGAGTTTGAGGAATGCTGAACCTATGAATAATGTGTTCTAGAACAAAACTAATTACTTCCTTATGGGTCATATTCTTTAGAGGAACCGCTTCAGTCCATTTAGTAAAGTAATCCGTAGCCACAAGGACAAAGCGATGACCCTTAGAAGAAGAAGGATGTATCTGACCAATGAATTCTAAGCCCTATCCTCTAAATGGCCACGGCTTTATAATAGGGTTCATCATAGCCGCGGGTGCCAATTGCACATTTCTGAATTTTTGGCATGCTTCACATCCTCTATAGTATCGAAAACAATCTTTCAACATTGTCGGCCAATAGAAACCTGCTCTTTTTAATAACCATTGCATCTTAGGGGCAACTGATGTGTTCCACATATCCCTTCGTGTACTTCCCCCATAGCTACTTTCGATTGATCGGGACCTAAACACTTCAACAATACCCCATCTATTGTTCGGCGATATAACTCGTCATTCAACAAGGTATATTTTATAGCTTGTCGCTGAATTTTCCTATCTCTTGTTCGACTCGGATCCCTTAAATAGCTAGCTAGAGGTACTCTCCAGTCTTTTAATTCTAAGTTGCCCGCCGACTCCGCTACTTGTGATTCCCGTACTGAACTAGTGCCCACCGAGTTGGTACCGCTTCTAAGCAAATCGACCTCGACTTCCAACAAGTCGACCTCGACTTCAAACAAGTCGACCTCGACTTCAAACAAGTCGGCCTTGCCTCTAACAGCAGCTAGCATCGGTTCCTCTGTGTCACGGACCCGGAATTGCATATGATTAAGGGAACGCGAAGTCGCCAAGGACCGAAGGACTCGTCAGCCCGGTGGCACGGTACCTGCGCCGTACGCACCAAAGCGGAACGATCCGACACCCGCCACGTGCGAGCCGGCCGGAAGCGACCAATTTTCCCAGAACCACATACGATTCCATGACCCGGTGAAGGTTCAGAGTCGTTCCCGAATCCTACCACGACAAACAAGGTCGGAGGAGCCCGGCAGTTCTACCCACACCCTAACCTAGCTCAGAGGCTAGTGGGTCGCTCGAAAGCCCGGTAGAACACGCCCACACCCTGCCTGGCCGGCACAGCATCTCAGCCAGCGGGTCACTCAACCAACCCCTGCTCGACTTAGTAGAACAAGCTACGGCTTCGACTCTTCACGGCATACCCGCACACTTCATATCATTCACACATTGTGCAGGGGCAGCCTGATCTAACAACTCAGATATCATCACAAAGTTCTACGATACGATATTACTATTAACAGTCCATGATGGGACAACATCTTACATTAGTCGGTCATATCCGAAATCATATCCAAGTACGGAGCAAATAAACGACAGCGGAAGAACAGTAAATGAGTCCCACAGCGGCACGATGACCGCTGAACAAAAGCTACAACCCATCCCATGAGTCGAACACTACCAAGAAAACAACAACTTCAGGCATCATCGAAATAATCTTCGACCACCGGCTCACCTGCAAGCTCTAGGAATAACCTAGGTGAGTACGAACGTACTCGCAAGACTTATTCGTGCTTGATTAAATGTCCTACTCATGCTAGTGCAACAACAACTAAACATGAATGCTTCTCAGAGTAACAATATACAAGTTAAGAACATACCATTGATAAGGTGAAGTAAGGATAGACCAAATAACCGATTAACTCAGGACACAAACATATCACAACCAATTTACCACGAGATCGAATCATCCAATCCAAATCCATTGGGGCAGCCCCTGAGTCCAATCCCAATCAATCCAGTAAACATTATCCAATTCAATTAGGGCAGCCCCTAAATCCAATCCAAATTGATCCAATCCTCAAGGGTTCATTTTAATCTCTCGAACTACTACCGATAACTCAACCCCTGCAGGCATAGTGAGTGCATAACAGTTTGGAGGTAGCGAGCCTCCAAAGTGCATGGAGGCTTACCCCAACTATCCTCAGTGTTGGTTCTCGCTAGCGTTCACGTGTGATAAGGGATGGTGACACGCTGAAAATAGGGTTGGTATGGCGACAAAAACCTTCATACACCTAGGTCGCCGTCATGCTTCAATTCACACCAACCGTACCCATTGTGCACGCCCTCGGCTCTCCCAACTCACTTAACAATTTAGTTGAAGAGCCACAAGATGTTATCGACGTAAGACACATCCTACACATGCTAGTGTACGCAACTTGCGACGATTCACCGATAAACATTCATACACATAGCACATATAAAAAGGGCATACACAAGAGTACGGAAAGTAAAGATGCAACAAGCTCTGCTTGCCTGATTCGGGTTGTTCCTGATCTTGCGGGGAGCTGTAAGCCTGGTGGTCACCTTCTTCGGGCTCTATTGAGATTAACACGGATACCGGAAAAGAAATGGTAAAAGAATCCATAAGGTCCAGCATGTATGCATGGTATTTATGCGGAATGTGCAGGTCATGAAGATGCTAGGATGGCTAGGGTTCCGTTACGACAAGGCATATACAACCAAAGCAGTTGATGTTACCCTAATGCCTTACGCATGCATGCACGTAATATTAACCTTTATGCTGAGTTAGGGTTAGTCATGTACTAACTAGAACAAATGGTGTTAGGTTAACTTGTCGAAGTTACGGGGAACACTAATTATGCATGCATGTCAGGTTAAGGGGTCTCGATGAATTCGGGTTACGCCGTTAGCGGCGGAGCATAGTGAATAGGTTCAATATTACTGTTATTAGGTTAAAGTATGACATACGAGGGAGGTACAACTGGAATCGTGCCACTCGGGGCTACGGTCGCGAAGTTAGGGTTTATCGACCCTCGACGGTAGCAAAACATCTACCCTAGATATTGTCCTATGCATATGCTCAAAATTAAATTTTGATTCAGCCATCTTGTAGAGTTTTTCATGAGGTTTCCAAATATATAAAAAATTTTAAATTTGGACTTGTGGTTCAAAAGTTATGGCCATTTGAATTTTCATTCAAAATCTGCCCTAATCCATCTAAACCCTAATTGCAAAACACACCCGAACAGATCTCTCTCTCTCTCTGCGCACCGGATCTGAAATACTAAACCCACCCGAAGTTCCTACCCCCTATTCACCCTCCCTAATCCAGCTCAGCTCACAGGGACCCGCATGTCATTCGGTGTAGATCTGTCGCCCAATCAAAACACGCCACGCGTCCGGGGCGTTCCCTCCCTCTCTCTCTTTCCTCTCTGAACCGGCCGGAGGTGAGGTCCAGGCGGCGGAGGCTCGCCGGAGAGCTCACCGGAGCTTGCTCCGGGGCTCGGTTGGGCTCGGGGAAACGCCGGGGAGGATCAGTGGCTCACCCCGAGGATGCTACCGTGCTCGAGGAAGGCGGGGGAGGACTGGAGGAGGCTGGCGGTGAGGAGGGTCGTCGGAGCAGCTCGGTCGCCGGTGGGGAAGCTCCTCCGGGGCAGATCTATGAAAAGAAGCCGACGGGGAGTTGAGGGGAGGGAAGAGGAAGCTCGGGGTAGAAGAGATGGGGCTTGAGGCTTACTGGGCCAGGGGGAATTGCTCGTCGGAGAGGGGCGGTCGGAGTTGAGGAAGACGATGGCGAGGCAGCGTTACAGTGCGCGGATCTGGAACAACGGGCGAGGACGGTTAAGAGGAGAGGAAGGGGACTACCCGAGGGAAGAAGATGGAGCAAGGGTGAACTGGAGCGACCTCGGGGGCTGGCTGGAGTCGACGCCGGAGACGGGGACGACGGCGGCGAGGTGTTCTGGACGCACCCGAGGGAGGCGGGGGTTCTAGGGTTTGGAGAAAGGGGTGAAGGGGGAAGCAAGGCTGTCGGGAGGCGGCAATAAAAGGGGCGGCGGCGGCCTCGGACCGGTGGCGTCGGGGGCGGGGCACCGCCCACGCCGGCGTACCCGTGGCCGGGACGTGGCGGGGAGGACCTGACAAGCGGGGCCCGGGGCGCCAGGCGGGGAGCGGGGGAAAGTGCATTCGGGGACGGGCGCGACCGGGAAGGGAAAAGCGGGAACGGGGAGTGGAAGGCGGGTTTTGAGCGGCGGGGTCGAGCGGGCTGCTCGGGTGGGCCGGCCGAGCGGGCTGTCGGCCCGAGGGAGTTAGGGTTTCTTGTTTTCTTTTTAAGTTCTTAAATAACAGCACTTTCCCCTTTGTCATTTTATGTATCAGATCAACTCCAAAATTGATGAAATTTTTACAGGAGCTTTAATATATTATCTGCGATACTCTGGAGGAGTTTGAACTGGTTTGGACAAGATTTGCCCTAGGTTTGTGTACAATTTTGAATTGGGGTTTGAATTTAGATTTGAGCTGTTATTGAACCCTCGGCATGACCAAAAATTCTGAAAATTGGCTAGGGTTGTCCCTTTTGAAGCTATTTATGAAGCTCGAGAGGTTTGCACCACTGGGAAAATTACCCTGTCGTCAAAAACCTAATTTTGGCACCGTTAGGGTTTTTAGGGTTAGGGACGGGGATTCACCGAAGTGTTTGATGACTTCTACCACCTTTATTGACGATATTGTTAATTCGAGTACTTCGAATAAGTTGATTGGTGTTTTGACATTGTTAGTTGAATTACTTCAAATAAATTGATTGGTGTTTGCAACAATTATCCACCGAGGATGAGATATTAACATATTCTATAAAGTACAATCATATTACATCTGAGTTTAATTAAGGTGGGGTGATGATGATGACATGTATGCATGGATGCAAAGCAAAACCTAATTATCGACTTTGGGTATTACACTCTGATACAAAGAATTTTCCCCTGCCGACTTGATATCTGGATGCTTGCTGTGCTAGACAATTAGCTCTAGAGTTATCCTCCCTAGGCACATGGCTGATAGTGAAAGTATCTAGGGACTTGATTATGTCTAAACATTGGTCTAGGTAACTATTTAGCAACCCATCAAAACACTGAAACTCTCTATTAACTTGCTAAATTACTAGCAATGAATCCCCAAAAGCATCTATGTCTTTCACGCCCATATCGACTAGGTTTTGCAAACCAAACAACATTGCTTCATATTCTGCCTGGTTATTAGTGCAAGGATACTCTAGTCGGACCGATGCTTCATAAACAACATTGTTTGGTGAAATTAAAACATTGCCAATACCTTGCCCACTTCTACAAACCGATCCATCAAAATAAAGCTTCCATGGGCGCACGCTAACATAACTAATACCTTCTTCATCTCTGACCCTATGATGAACAATGAAGTCGGCGATGACTTGACCTTTCATAGAGCGCAACGACTCATATATCAGATCGTACTCTATTAATGCATAAGCCCATTTCCCCATCCTACCACTAAGAATCGGTTGTTGCAACATATATTTGACTACGTCGACTTGGCAAGCCACCACGCAAGTACTCGAAAGCAGATAATGCTGAAACTTGGTACATGCATAAAACAAAGATAGGCATAACTTCTCAATGAGCACATACCGACTTTCAGTGTCGAGTAGACGACGACTTAGATATGCAATAGTGTATTCCTTCTTGTCGACTTCCTGAGTTAAAACCGCGCCGATCACCTTGTCTTGTGCAGCAACATACAATCTGAACGGCACACCCGACTTGGGTGCTCGAAGCACCGGAGGGCTCGACAAATATCTGTTAATGTTATTGAAAGCATCTCGCTGCTCTGCCCCCCAAGCGAACTCGGCTTCGTGCTTTAGTCGGAGTAAAGGGACAAACGATTCAATCTTTCCCGCCAGGTTGGATATGAATCGTCTTAAGTAATTTATTTTCCTCAATAGACTCTGCACATCCTTTTTGCATGTGGGTTCTTCTAACTTCCTGATGGCTTCTATCTTTTTAGGATCAATCTCTATACCATGTTCATGAATTATGAACCCTAAGAACTTGCCAGCCGACACCCCAAAAGCACATTTGAGCGGGTTCATCTTCAACCCGTACCGATGCATCCTTTCAAAGGCTAATCGTAAGTCGGCTAAATGATGATCAATTCCATCCGACTTAACGACGACATCATCAATGTATACTTCCAACACTATGCCCAAAAGATCATGAAATATCAAGTTCATAGCTCATTGATATGTGGCGCTGGCATTCTTCAACCCGAACGTCATGACAACTTACTCAAACAACCCTACGAACCCGGGGCAACGAAAGGCAGTCTTAAACATGTCCTCTTCGGCAATAAAGATTTGATTGTACCCGGCATTGCCGTCTAAAAAACTAATTACCTTATGTCCCGAAGAGTCGTTTATTAACATGTCAGCTATTGGCATGGGATATTCATCTTTAGGAGTAGCCTTATTTAGATCCCTAAAGTCTATGCATACCCTAATTTTACCGGTGTTCTTCTTCTCGACCGGCACAATGTTAGAGATCCACTCGGCATACCTACACGGCCGAATAAACCCGGCTTTCACCAACTGATCGACTTCTTCTTTGATACGGTTATATAGATTAGGGTTGAAACGCCTAGGTGGTTGCTTGTGTGGCCTGAAACCCTACTTAATGGGCAATTTGTGCTCGACTAGACTTCTACTCAACCCGGGCATTTCAGTGTAATTCTAAGCAAAGCAGTCAACAAACTCTCTAAGTAATGCACGTACCTCGCTCTTCTGATCAGCCTTCATGTTGGCATTGACAAATGTCGGTCTGGGAATGACGCCGTTGCCAATGTCAACTTCCTCAAGCGGGTCGGCTGACGAGAACCCTTGTCGAGTTTCTCCATATCATCAAAAGCTTCAATGGTCTCATGCATACCGTTCTTTTCGGAACGATACTCCTCAGTGCGCTTTTGCAACCACTTAATGCTATCTTCTTTATTCATTATTTACAAAGATAAGTCGTTAAGCCGAGCTATACAAGCCGGCTGCGCCTGTATCGGTACAAAACCATCCCTACCGATACTGATGTAATCGTATTTGGATAAATTCCTACCTGACAAGCACCTCATATCGCCATGTTGCCAATCGATCGTTGTCTCAGCAAGAGCGATGCAAGCCGAGTTGTCTGCCTTGATAACCTCGACATCCTCATCCACCCACTGGATTAAGCATTGATGTAGGGTAGAGGGGATGCAACAATTGGCATGAATCCAGTCGCGTCCCAAAAGCACGTTATATCGGCCTTTGACGTCGACGACGAAGAAAGCAGTCGGCAAGGTTTTGCTCCCAACTGTAAGCTCTACAGATAGTATGCCTCTGGCCTCAGATAATTCCCCTAAGAACCCGCTGAGTCCCATGTTGGTCTTCATCAACTCGGACTCCTTTCGGCCTAACTTGGAGAAAACCGAAAAAGGCATAATGTTGACCCCAGCACCGCCGTCAACGAGCATGCGGCCGATAGGTTTTCTATCGATGTGGCCCTTAATGAACAGAGGCTTTAAGTGTTGCCCGTGCTTTTCAGGTTTCTCAAATATAGCATTACTTGGACCAAGAACAAGCTCTGCAACTTCCGACTTGGGTGCACGAAAATCCATGGGCAATTTGAACACCATGTTGACATCCATGTCGGTGGGTATTTCCCTGATATCACCACTGGCAGCGTCGACTTCTTCCTTCACTATGCGCTTCTCTTTCCAAGTCAACTTTGCTGGCATCATTGGCCTTGCTCGGTTGAACCACTCGTCGCGCTCCTTCTCGACTAGTTCCTCTCTAAGTTCGAGCGCTCGCAATCGCTGTACCCTTCGCTTCTGAGTGTGCGTGAGTCCTGTAGGGCACCATTGAGGCTTTGGCTTTGCCCCTGGCTCAACCGACTTGATGTTGCTGACTTGCTTCTTCGACACCGGCTTGTTAACTTCACCTTTTCATGCGCCGGCTTCGACTGCACTGCTAGTCTCTGGCCTATCCAAGTTGTCTACCGTGCCGAACTGTACACGCCGGGTTCCTGCTGGTGACGCTGAGTTGATCTGCGGATTGATTGACACGATGGATCGTTGGTGTCGACTTGCTTCTGGAACTCAGGTAACGCCTGCTCCATCCGAGCCAGGCGCGAGCTGAATGGTATTGCCCGACTTGGACTCGTCATGCTTGACCGGCCTCCAGACGCGCTTGATCGGCAAGTTGCTTCTTCTTGGTACCACCGAGCAACTCGGTGTGCCGAGTTCCTTATGCCGAGTGGCCACTTCATTCGGCGACCTGGCTCTCGGGTTAAACCGAGTCCTCTTCTCCTGTGGATGTTCCCTGAATTTGGGCCTTGATGGGATCCAACTCGGCTGGACGATGCCGACTAGCCCAACGGGATGTGGTGCCCAGGGATTGAAACCCCATGGAGGAAACTGTGGATAGAAAGGAGGCGCGCATCCCCAATATGCCGGGCCCGTTGCAAAGTACGATGGCTGAACGTGTGGGCCTTCTTGCCAGTACTCGGGAGCACCGAACCCTGGTCATGGAGGTGACCTAGGACGCTTAGTATTCCTGAGCCGAGTGAACACGTTGTTGGATTTATGCGATGTATATTTATCTAGCAGCTGCTTCACCGTCGGCTTTGGCTTTGCGACTTGTCCCTTTCCTCGGTTGACCTTCCAGACTCTGACTTCTGGATTTTTTGGTTTGATCATCCTTGGAGTAGCATCATCGTCAATGATGACGTTCTTCTCTTTTGTCGACTCGGCCTGATCTGACCGAATTAACACCTTCTTTTTCTCCAAGTCGATCACATTGATCGGAAAAGGATCGCTATCGAGTTTCATCTTGGTATTCTGAGCAAATGTCAATCGTCCGTCATTAATGGCCGATTGCACCTATTGACGAAACACATTGCAGTTGTTAGTGGCATAAGAAAAAGAGTTATGCCACTTGCAATAAGCCCGTTTGCCCAAGTCGTCTATCAGTGGGAATACATGTCCTTCCCTTACTCTGATCAGGTTTCCTTGTAGGAGCATGTCAAAAATCTTATCACATTTGCTAACATCAAAGGTATACCTAATCTCCTCTCTCCGAGTAGGCATAGGCTTTAAAGCAGAGCATGCAAAGGGTTTCGACTTGGGCGCCTGAACCCACTCGGCTATACATATGTCGGCATCATCCTCACTAGCCGAGTCATCATCACATGATATAACATTAACCACGGGTTTTTCTTTACTTTTGTTCTTATTATCTCCAAACTGGCTATACTGCTTAACCTTAGCACGGTTCTCCTGTGTCACGGCTTTCTGTAAGACTTGATTAATATTTGAAAACTCTTGACCTTCTAGCCTATCCCTAATATGAGCGAGCAAGCCTGAAAAAGCGAGGTCGGCTAGGTCTTTTTTGGCTATGGTCAAACTGAAACACCAGTTTTTAACCTCCCTGAATCTTCTAATGTAATCATACACCGGTTCATTGTATTTTTATTTAACCATTGTCAAGTCCAAGAGCCTAAGCTCGGTCTCGCCGCTAAAAAAGTACTCGTGAAACTTTTGCTCTAATTGTGCCCATGTTGTGATGGATTTGGGAGCGAGCGACGTAAACAGTGTGAAGGTTGTACCAGATAATGACAAAGGAAAAAGCTTGACCCTATAGAGATCTGATGTGCCGACTTCACTACATTGTGCCAAAAATTGCCCTACGTGCTCAAAAGTGGACCTACCCTCCTCCCCTGTGAACTTAATGAAGTCTGGAACTCTAAACCCACGGGGATACGGTGTTGTGTCAAAACATTCAGGGTACGGCTTTTGATAAGCACGAGTTCTGCCCTTGGGTTCTAAGTCGAGTTCTTTGAGTGCTCCGGCGAGTTGGTCCTTAAAATTTGTACTGGCTGGTGGCACTGGTGTAACATGCGCATGCGGGGTTGGCTCCGGCAACACGGGTTGGACTTGTTGCAGATTAAAATACGAATCTGGAACCGGCCCATGAGGGACTCCAGTACCAAGAGGTGGTAAAGGTGGCATGCTGTATGCTACTATTTGATAATATGGCTGTGGAACGTTTGTACTAAGCATGAGACTTCGGTTATCATTGGTGATACCCTGGGAGACCGAAGTCAGAATAGCAGATGCAGTAACCGCGGGGGTAGCTTCTACCCGGTGGTTAAATCTGTCAGTGTCAGGGTACATTGGCTGCTTATCCCGATGTTCGTCGTTGACCCGTAACACCATCAACCTAACCTGGCGCTGCAGACTACTCTGTATGTCTTTAGCGAGTTGCTCTTTGAAGTCATCAAATCGGCTAGTCATCACTTGGGCGAGTGTTTGTGCCGTATTATCCATATCAGAGCCATATTTACTAGCTACCGACATGGCAATTAGATGAGCAATATCTTCAGAACAAGTCAGTTTACTTACCTCGGTGTTGAGTGCAGAAGAAGGGTTCGGCGCGACTACCTTTTTGATAACACCGTTCCTCATCTTCTGATAGCCGGCCAATTTTTGTCAAAGCCTCTCCGCCCGTTCTTCTTCTAGTTCTCGCTCGACTTCTCGCCGCTCCTCTTCAGATAGATCGTCGAGCGTGACAGCGATGATGTTGTCGGGATCGACGATGCTTCCGTCTTTGGAGTCGGTGTTCATCTTGTAGCTCTCTCTTCTGTCCCCAGCGGAGTCGCCAATTGTGTTCGCGCGAAAATTGGATCCGCCGAACACCTAGGTAAGTGGAGTCGCCAACCGTACTTTCATGTACGATAAACGATTGCTTTCCGAGCAAAGCAACAAAGGGTGGATAACTATCGTACTTTCGTGTACGATGAACGATTGCTTTTCGAGCAAAGCAACAAAGATCTTCTTACTTTCGTGAAGAAGGAACGACTGTTTTTTTAGCGCAAAACAGCAAAGATTTATGCTAAGAAACAAAAGGTAAAAGGTAAAGGTAATAGACTGATTTGTATCGATTGTTGGATGATATTCAATCGACCGTCACCCTTTACATATTTATGGACGGTTGGTCTTCCCGTAGGAGATAGGGACTCCTAATCCTAACTGAATACAGGTATATGATTTCCCTTTTCTAATGGATCTTGATCCTAATCTCTTCCCTTTTAAGCAGCTTTGACCCCCACGATCAGGACTTCTTCTTGTATGCGAGATACCTTTCCATATAAACCGAGTTCCTTTCCGAATCTGAGATTAAGCTTCCCTTCGCAACTTCCCGCGGCTCCTTGTCCTCCAAGTCAAAGTCTCTAGTGTCGGATAAGTCTTGGAAGTAGACAACTCATCGTATCAACCCGTCCGCGGATCAACTCGGTAGCGCCGCGACTTGATTCTTCTAAGAAGAACTCGGCTCCATCCCCTCGGAATCCGGCTTGGACCTTCTTGGGACTCGGGTACTCGATAACATCAGTACTCGAGGACGCGAGTACTCGGTACTCGGGCGCGCTAGTGCTCGGGAATGCCAGTAGTCGGGAACAAGTACTCGGGGACGTGAACACCAGTACTCGGGAACGAGTACTCAGTACTCGGCATCACAGGTACTCGGGCAACGAGTACTTGGGCCCTCTAATGCCTGGTGCCCGGAGATACTGCTCGTTACTTGATGGCATAAGCCACCCGGTGCTGAAATAGTCAAGCCTGCATTAAGATTTTAACACTAAATCCATAGCTTGTTAGTCCATTATCTTAACCTCCGATAGCAAAATTAATTTGGCCAACTGAATAAACCCTAAAGCCAAATTACGCTATAAACACATGCTTTTTCCGTACAACCAAGCGTAAGTGTCGCACTACCTACTTCACCATCCCAGGCTATTGGTAATTTTACCAAAATAAAGTAAATTTACTAACCATTGAGAATAAATGCAGAGAGCATTGGATTCTTGTTCTCCTTATACCACACCATCCAAGGCTCATGTTTATGGATTTATTGCTACGAGCAAACTTTGACGTCAAAACACTTGGCAGATTTATGAGCAAATAAGCATATCGGTTCACGTAGGGTGTGGAAGAGCTATCTCAAGAAAGGAGGAAAATGCGCCAATCCGCCCCTTTTAAATAACGAGGGCTTTAGTGTATCTTTCTATACTGAATACAAATTTTCATAAATTGTCGTAATGACGATCTCCAACTACTAACCAATTGTATATATTATTAGTGCCACCAACAACAAGGAGGAACAAGCGTTTGTGGCTTCTACGTTTGCCACAACATGGAAATCATGCTCACTAACATTAGCAAAAATGAAGTCCAGGTTTGACGCTATTGCGCTAAGTATTATCATATTTCTCTTCATTGTAAGTACATGGCTTTAATATACATTCTCATCGACAGCAGAAAGGCATTCCCAAGACGTCATTGGATTCGGCTCATCTGGACCTGATAAGAGAACACATCGCCGCATTCCTTATTAGAGACGTTATCGATCCTTATGGCCAATTCCACGCCTATGACATGGAGGAAGGCGAGTTCGTCTTAGTAAAGAAGTGATGTATTTCTTTGTGAACTTTTATATGGATACAGAATTTACTAAGAGTTTAACTACTTTGTGACATGAGGTAGATGAAACCGAGAACCTAAATACTTTGTGAACTTTGTCACATGAGGTGGATGAAAACGAGAGTTTAATTACTTTGTTTGGGTGATGTTGATGAGTTTGATGATAGTTCATTTTGTGACTCAATTATGTGATATGTATCAAGTTTCTGTTAATTCATATGATTCAATTCTAATTACTGTGAATGAATGAGATATGTATATGTATTGTGTGTTTTGTTTCCTGATGCTACGCAACAATATGAAATAATAAGGTATGCTGTAAAATAGATCACATGAGGTATATCGCAGGTGGTTCTTACGGAGAACCGCTTGTGATGAGTATCCTCATCACAGGCGGTTCGTTTGGGGAACCACTTGTAATAGTCCATAACCGTCTGTGATGATGGGGGTTCATCACAGACCCTTGCTTACAGGCGGTTTGGGAAACCGTCTGCGTTGGGGTTTTTGAACCGCCTGTAGTGATAACTCACTTGATTCTTGTTGAGCATTCTAAGGTGCCACTATGTGCTATGTATAGATATATACTAAAAGAATTATTTGCCTTCCTGTGAGTTGATAAATAATTGCTAATTGCTCTCCTGTACGGATATGCAGTATGTATTGGTCTACATGTGGATTCTGATGCCATTTTTGATACATCTGGACACTTAAGTGATATTCCCTACCCATATACCAGTCTATTTAAATTGAAGAACATATTTTATATTTGATCTCAGCTAGCCTATGATGATGCTGAGCATCCGAGGTAAATATGTATAGTGTATGTTGGTGAATGATAGGAACATATATTTTGTTTGGCTTATAGTCTAGTACTATGATGATCTCATCTGAGAAAAGGGTTTGGAAAGGTATAAACTTGATAAGAACAGAGATGCTACAATTTGCTGCCTGAAGATCTTATGATGAACCATTACTCTGAGGGTCCTATCCATTTTATCAAGCTTTTATACTAACAGATAATTTGGATGGAGAATCTACCTTGTTGTGCTCTAAATAGGGCAAGTGCTGGGCTTCCTAGGCTTTTAGCCTTGCTCTTCAACTTGCTGGTAGTCTCCTTTCTTCTACTCTACTCCTCCTCTTGATCTCTTCCTTGTTGCTCCTGGTCTTGATCTTGGTGGCTTTCTTTCTTCTCTTCTTGGTAATCTCTTTGATCTTGGCCTTGGCTGCTATGCCATAGTTGTCTTGAGGTTGATATTGTGGAAATTATGAGGGTGCTACGATGGCTTGCTGATATGGTTGCTTCTATAGCTCCCTATAAAGCTTTATGTGATCCTTGTAGTGGTACTGTCACTTCCTGCTGCCTCTAGTCGATTTTACCACCATTGGATAACTACTGTAGCTATTCACTTGATCTCTTTGTTGGCTTTGGTTACTTCGAAGCTAAGCTTTGACTCTAGTCAACTTTTGTGGCTTGCTAGATAAACACTCAAAGGAATGTTTGCCTTATCTCTTTACTTGTTTTGCAAAACATTTTCTTTTCAAAACAAAACTCATGGTGGCAAGTACCATAGGAAAAATAAAATTATTTTTATTACCTCTCACCTATTTTCCCTCTAATACAAGTATACTAGATTGGTCCGATTAGGGTCCTAGCCATGTCGCCCTTGGACGTTTTTGAAAACAAAACTATTTTCTAGATCTAGGTTTCACCTTGGTATTCTTTTTCCCTCGCAATTAATTTTGCACTTTTAGGAAAAAATGTGCTAGTGAAACCACATTTATTTTAAAAACACTATTTTCAAAAACATTTGCCTCCTACAGTAATTTGCGAGGTCCTAACGGTCCCGAGTGCATATGCTCAGTGACCTCAGACACCGCAAATATTTCCAAATGGTACCTCTCCCGACACCCAGTGTTCCTCTATGACTCAACACTTGAAGCTTAGGTTTAGACATTGATGTATACGTAGAAAATATCTCATGTCATGTTTTCTTTTCCTTCTTTATTTATTTTTGTAACAATTTTGTGTCATGACATATAATCATATTAATTTTAATCTTTCTTCTTTATTACTTTTTTTACCTTCTAATAACTACTATACCTCTTATGATTATATTGAAGTCAATTTCTAATGTATACATGTGTATATGAGATGTCTGCAATGGCATGTATGAAATGTGTAGCATGAAATGCGTAGTACAAGTTCCCTCCTTCCTAGTCTAGTCAATAACGTGACTTGAAAGATCTTGATCAACTCAACAACACGAATTGATCTATCTCCGCCTCACTTCTATTCCAACTAGACCTAAAACTAGGGTTCTCACATCCCATATGTTTAAAATCATTATATTTTACGTCATTTATAAACATGCATGTTGTTTTAGTGTTTATCAAATGTTTTGGTGTTAGTTCCAAATTGAACCACGAATCCATGTTGTTAGTACCCTATTTTATCTAGAGTAGTTAGTCAATTATTATTAGAAGTAGTGATGCTTAGCCCTACAAAGATAAGTAATATCCTTTTTGTGCCTTAGTAGAGGTTTACTCATATCATGAATCATGAATTGCTATAACATGGTGATATGTTGGGCTCATTGAGCATCTACTCTCTATTCTTACTTTTGTCTAAATTCTACTTGCGTGAAACTTACCAGTAAGGTGTGGACAAGAACTAGATTGTTGTGGTGGATGGTTGTATAAAAAATGTGCCTATTGATTTAGGTGATGGTGATGAGTTGGCAAACGCAATCAAGAACATATCACTTGAATATGTGATGCCAACCGAGATCAAGTAGAGCACGTCATCAATTGAAGTGGAGCCTCCCACATCCACCCAAGGCAAAGTCCAAAGCATGGAGGCAACCCAAGTACATGATGACGAGGTTCACCTCAAGTCCAAGCTCAAGTACCTCCTCAAGTTCAACCTCAAGTCCAACCAGATCATCCAAGGGTCAATAGAAACTTGCAATGGGACCATCCGATTGACCAAAGTCTTGGAGACATCCGTAAAGGAGCTCAAACTCGCTCCCGTGTTGCAAATTTTTGTGAACATTCGTAAAGGAACATTCATCATTTGTTTTTTCATTGGAGCCTATCAAGTTAGGTGATGCTCTAGAAGATCCAGATTGCATGAACACCATGCATGATGAGTTGAACAACTTCACTCAGAATGAGGTATGGACACTTGTGGAAACACCAAATCAAAACGTCATTAGCACCAAGTGGGTGTTCCGCAACAAACAAGACGAGGACGGACAAGTTGTGAGGAACATAGCTAAAACGTGGCCTAAGGGTATACACAAGTTGAAGGTTTGGATTTTTGGGAGACTTATGCCCCGGTTGCTCGATTAGAGGCTATTAGGATCTTGCTTGCATATGCTAACCATCACAATATTATGCTTTATCAAATGGATATGAAAAGTGCATTTCTTAATGGCAAGATCAATGAATTAGTCTTTGAAAAACAACCTCCTAGTTTTGAAGACCCTAAATTTTCCAACCACATATACAAGCTCCATAATGCACTTTACGGTCTCAAAACAAGCTTCTCGAGCTTGGTATGAGTGCCTTAAGAAATTGCTACTCAAAAAGGGCTTCATAATCGGGAAAATTGAATCCACGTTGTTTACTAAGTTCATTGATGGCAACTTGTTTGTTTGCCAAATATATGTGGATGATATCATATTTGGGTCTACCAACAATGCATTATGAAAAATTTGGCAAGATGATGGCCCACAAGTTTGAGATGTCCATGATGGGGAATTAAGTTTTTCCTTGGACTACAAGTCAAGTAACTTCGAGAAGGGACTTCTATAAGTCAAGGCAAGTACATCAAAGATATGCTCAAGAAGTTTGACATGGACCAAGCCAAGCCAATCAATACTCCCATACAAACCAATGGCCACCTCGACCTAATTGTGGAAGGTAAACCTGTGGATCAAAAGGTATATTGATCCATGATTGGCTCTCTTCTCTATCTATGTGCATCTAGGCCTGACATCATGCTAAGTGTATGCATGTGAGTAAGATTTCAAGCTGCTCATAAGGAGTGTCACCTAGTGGCTGGCAAGAGATTCCTTCAATATCTATTTTACACACCCAACCAAGGTTTGTGATATCCCAAGGGTGCTAGTTTTGATCTTGTAGGATTTTTAGATTACATGGGTTGCAAGGTTGATAGGAAGTCCACATTCGGCACATGCCAATTCCTTGGTAGATCTTTAGTGCCATGATCATCCAAGAAATAAACTCTACAACCCTATCCATCACCGAAGCGGAGTACATCTCTGTGGGTAGTTGTTGTGCCCAATTTGCTTTGGATGTGGCAAACATTGAAGGATTATGGTGTCAATTTAAATGAAGTGATCCTTTTGTGTGATAAGAAGAGTGCAATCAAGATAGCCAACAACCCTATCCAATACTGCCAAACCGAGCACATAGATATCTGACACCATTTCCTCAAGGATCATGTGACAAAAGGAGATATAGCTTTTAGCCACGTAAGGATAGAAAAACAAGTAGCGGATATCTTCACCAAGCTCTTAGATGAGCATAGGTTTTATGAGTTGAGGAGTGAGCTAAATATATTAGATTCTAAAAACATTGGTTGAAGCATTGCACATGTGTTTACTTTGTTTAATTTTTGGAGCTTAAGATGTGTGAACACACTAAGGGGAGTGATGTTCTCGCACCGAGAAAATACATACCATAAAGTGTGAAAAAATTATATTTTTGTGTATTTATTATCATTAGGATGATGGATATGCAAAATCATGAGCATTTGCATCATAGGATCCCATGTGTTCAATGCGTACAGATTCTAGTGCATAAATCTAGATCATACATGGTGGCAAGACCGCAAATTATCATCATCTTTAGTTCCTTAGGACTTATTTGCTTACTTTAGGTCCTTGGTGAATTTTGAGCATTTGTGCTCTATTTTACCAAGTGTTTGAGTTGATTTTGTCCAATTTCCATACAAATTGTTGCTTTGAGTGATTAGTTGTTCTCCATTTGGACATGAAATGGACACATAAGAAACCCTCTAGACTTGTTCCATCTAAGCTTTCCTGAAAATTATTTCAAATCTACACATATGAGCTATTGAGCTGAAATTCAGAGCTTTTGAATTTTCCTGGAGCTTTCGAGATTCACCTTTGTGCTTCCAGTAGACAAACTTGGCATCTTAGACTTTTTCCTGGAGTGTCCGAGAATCACCACTACCTTCACTACTTAGGGTTTCCAAAGTCCCCGACTTTTCCCAAAGCCTCTATGGTCATTTTGATCGAGATCAGTACGTGATCACGGAACCCTAAGTTTTTTCCTGAGTTTTTCCTGGAGTTTCTGAGATTCGCTATGTACTCAAAATCGAACCTTCCAAATCCAATAGTGTGGTTTTTTGAGAAACTTGGAACCTCCAAGTTATGCGTTGAACCATTCACTTAAGTACCCAGCACAAACTAAACCTAACTCACCTCAAAACCTCTGACTTCCACCCTGAAACCTCCGAGGTCAAGCGACTCTAGCACCGCCGCTGCTCCCGCGCCACATTGAGTCGCCGCTAGTCACCGCCTCGACCTCGCTGGTCAAGAACCTCCATCGACCTTCCTCTGCCAACACCTGGCCAACTCACCACCCCCTGCTGCGCCGCTGCCACCAAGTTAGGACAAAGCCGCAATACTTGTGACCTCAACCACCGTTCCTTGCTTCACAAGTCCTTCCTAGCGGTAAGTCTTGTTTCCTTCATTCAATTTGCACTCAATTCAATCAGATTCCTATAGAAAATTGTGCAATTTAGCCCTAAATCTATTACATGGTTAGGTTTAGAAACCCTAGATTTCAATGTAACCCAGAACTTCCAGAATTTTTCCTAGAGCCTCTGACTTTCTCCTTGCTCTCTGTGTAGAAGGAAGTCGGAAACCTCGAGAAAAGTTCAAAAGTTCCAGAAATCAATTCTGACCACAACTTTCCGGATCTCAGAGCATCTGAGATTTTCTCTGAGTGTCTAACTTTGCTCTTTGGCTGAATAGAATGCAAACTTAGAACATTTGATAAAAATCTCAGAGCCTCCAAGTTCCTTGAGAAATGTGTCTAGAGGTATTTTCTGGAGCTTTCGACTTTGATCCCGGAACCTCTGAGTTTTGTTGAGAAATTGAATTTCTTATGCCTTCCTCCTCAAAATGTTTTCAAAATTTATTCTTGGCTTTTGTGCACCATTGTGCACTCACCCCATGCTCTTGTGAACTCAAATTCACAAGTTGCCATGAGTTCGTAGAGTGGTCAAAGCAACAACGATTCCGAAGGTTTGTGAGGGAGGCTAGACGGGGCCTTCTACATAGGGGGCTTCAAGTGCCCATGCTATAGAGGTGGAGTTGCCTCCGGAGACCAGTGAGGCTCTAAACAAGCTAAAATGTCTATCCACTAGATAGAAGGGCCTCAACGGAATAATCCATCGTCTACTTCCTATGGACATAGATGATGGTGAGGATGATGAGGAGCTTGAGTCTCCTAGAGCAAGGAATGCTCGACTTAATCGTGACTAGGGAGCGAGGAAGAAAGAAGAGGCCGCTAGGGCCAAAGCTGTAGTAGAAGAGGCTGACAAAGAAAAAGAAGCAACACTAGAGGCAACATGAGCAAAGGATGCTAAGACAGGCCACCAGAACTGAGGTTGTGAAAGTGCATCCAGTCCCAAGGAGTGTGGGAGGATGATTATCTAGCCCCAAGGTTTGGTTTTGATGGTTAATGGCAACCCTCACCTGTATCTAACGTTTACAATGAGTGTGAACAGGAGTTTAGACGAACAAGTGATCGATCAAGACAACATCTGAGTGATGATGAGGCCTAAAAAGAGCAAGGAACCGTGAAGGTCAGAAGGGCTAGCTGAGCTAGTCTCCTGAGGCTCAGTTGCAAGGAAGCCGAGGCTGTGCTCGAGGGCAAGCGAGGTGATGGTGGCTTGAGGCCCTCGAGGTGATGGTGGCTTGATGGAGTTCAAGGACCGTGACTGTAAGCTGGATAAGACCTGGAGGAGCTAGGAAGCTGGTGGATCTGCGTCAAGGGGTTCGCTGTGCGTCTTCAAGGGCTGTCGTCTTTAGATTGTTAGCTTCGAACCAGTGCCAAGATTCTGAGCGAGTTGGTCAGTGGCAGTGGTGAGTCCGTTGTCCTCCTGAATCAGTTTTTAGGCTTGTAGTGAGCCGGCCAGTGTTGTGCTCAGGTGCTGCCTGAGGCAACCGAGTCCACCTGAGTTTGGCATCTGAGACTCAGGTGGGTAGCTCAGCCGTGGCTAGTAGGTTACCTAGTGTATGTTAGCTGAGTCTCAGATAGGTGTGTCTGGTGGCTCTTTGTCTGACGTGGCATGAGGGTAACGGCTAGCTGCCAGGGACCCTATAAATAGGGAACCTGGGGAGGTTTCGACCTCAACCTTTACCTCTACCATAGAAAGCACCCTGCTATCGGAAGAAAGAGCTCTTAGTCTCCGAGAGAGTGTTGCCTGCATGCATCCACAGTGAGAGAGAGTTGCTTTGCATCCTGAGTGCTTCAGAACTGAGAGAGTTCATGGTACTGGTTCCTCCAAGAGTCTGAGAAAGCTCTTGGAGTTCGTCTGCTCCAAGACCGGGAAGTTGGAGCCGTTGGTGAGCAAGCCAAGTCTTGTGTGGCTGCCTCCAAGCGTTTGTGAAGGCGATTTGGGTCTGCCTGTCTCGCTGCGGTGAGATCAAAAGGATTCCACACAAGATAAGTGAACGAGGAAAGAGCACGGTTCCGTGCCGGCTGTGAAAGCAGCTTCCTCAACAGAGACGTACCACTTGCTCAAGTGGGAACTTCGGTAAAACAAACCCTTGTGTCTTCTTGCATATTTGTTTGGTTTGTGTTCACTTGTGCTGATTTACATTGTTCATTGTGTTCACTTGTGCTGATATACATTGTTCACTCACTGCTGCACACAACTGAGTTTCCCACTTGAGACTCAGTGACACTTAGAACAAGTTGTCTCCTTTACTATTTTGTGTATCTGTTGCACCCAGCTGAGTCACTCACCTGAGACTCAGTTGGCACATAGCTGCCTCTGCTCTGCACTGATTGCATTTATCTAAGTTATCCAACTGAGAGTCAGTTGCCTGAGTCAGTTGCTTAGGATTGGACCCATTTTCTTTAAGTAAAGCCAATTAGGTTTTAATTTTATAGAGCCGACCTATTCACCCCCCTCTAGTCGACTCCTGAGATCCTTTCAAGTGGTATCAGAGCCTCGTTGCTCATATTGGCTTAACAGCCAGAGTTAAGGGATGTCGAACTACGAGGGTAGAATTCCCATGTTTGATGGCACTAACTATGCTTTTTGGAAGCGGAAGATGCAAATGCACCTTACTGCATGGACCCAGATGTCTGGAACATTGTCGTGACAGGTCTTAAAGTAGAGAATGAGAGCACCCTTACTGATCAAGACAAGATCAACATCAAGAACAATGCTAGGGCTGCCAATGCTATCTATATGGGGCTGCAGAACATGATTTCAACCGTGTCAGCACCTTTGATGCTGCCCATGATATCTGGAACACCCTTCAGGCCATTCATGAAGGCAGTGATACCTGAAGAGGTCCAAGAAGGATGTGTTAGAGCATGATCTTGACAACTTCCACTATCAACCTGGAGAGGACATCAACTCCATCTTCACAAGGCTTACAATGATCACAAATCAGCTGAAGGCCCTTGGATCAACCAGAGTTGAAGATGAAGATGTGATCAAGAAGTTCCTTTTTGTCCTTCCCAAGCCATATCATACTCTGCGTCAGATGATGAAGGAAAAGGACGGCTTCGACAGGATGAAGCCCACTGATGTGCTTGGTAGGATGCTTACTCATGAGATGGAGCTGAATCACTCTAAGAAGCATGCTGCTACTTCTGGCAAGAACAAGGATATAGCTCTCAACATAGTGGGCAGTCTCAAGGACTCCAGTGATGAAGAAGATTTGGATGAAGAGATGTCCACTGATGAAGAAACTGAACTTGCTATGCTCACTCGCGATTTCAGAAGTTATACAGAAGAAAGAAGTTCTCTGGTTCTGCTGAAAGATTCAAAGGGAAGAAGCAGCTCAACGACAAGAAATGTTTTGAGTGTGGTGACTCAGGACATTTCATTGCTGATTGCCCCAAGAAGAGCAAGAAACCAGAAGAGGGCAAGTACAAGAAGAAGGAGGTCATTGTCAAGAAGAAATACAAGGAAGGGAAGCCACCTACCTTCAGAAAGAAGAAGACCTCTGCTGCCAGAGCGTATGTGGGACAAGCTTGGGTCTCAGATGATTCAGAGTCTGAAGAAGAATCAAAAGAAGAAACTGAGCTAGCTAGGTTAGCCATCTGTGTCTCAGATGGATCACTCAGTAGCCCAGCTGAGTCAGGCGATGGCTCAGTTAGGTCACTCAGTTACACACCTGATTCAGACTCTCTCTTCGACAAGGATGCCGATCCTTCATCTGCTGAGACACCAGCCCTATGCCTTATGGCTAAAGGCAACAAGGTATTAACTGAGGATGACTTCCCTAATTATGTTCAGCTAATGGACATTCTTGACAGGATAGAAAAGCTTCTTCGGAAAGAGAGAAAGGAAAAACATCTCTCTCAGGGACAAACTAACTGATATGCAGGTGTCCCTTGATAATGCTCAAGATGCTAAAGCTGATCTTGATGAGAAGTTTACTTTCTGCAGGTGGCTCATGATAAGCTCAAGTTATCACATGAGCTTCTAACTTCTGAGCATGATAAGCTTAAGGAACCCATTCAGCTTGCTCTATTGTTATTCCTGATGCTAATCCCCCTAATGTTGTAGAAATCTGCTTAAACTGTGCATCTCGCATCAATGCTATTACTTCCAGTACAGTGTTGTTGCTGATTCACCCAGTGGATCAAGTACTTCAACTGCTACTAACTCTGTTGATGCAGCAAAGTTTAATGAGCTTAAGGAGGAGCATGAGGAGCTGAAAAGGCTCATGAGAATAGGCTTATGCAGTGCTAACATTGGCATGCAAAACTTTGCTAGACTCCAGTCCACCTTAGTTCTCAAGAACAATGGTAAAAGGGGACTTGGTTTCACTCCTGTGCTTGGCAAAGATAAACTATCATATATTTTCCCTGCTGCTAACAAGAAATCTTTGAAGAACAACTTTGTTCCTCAAATGGGAAAATATGATGCTAACTCTCTTGCAGGAAATCACTGGAAAACAGGTGGTTATATGAGAATTCCCTCAATCCCCAGCTATGTGCTTAGAACTGGGAAGAATGGTAAGCTTGAGGCAAAGTATGTTGGGCCTTGGAGTGAATACAAAAGAGTACCAAGTATCTGGGTACCAAAATCTGTAGTCACCTGTGTCGTAGGTGGCTCACTCAGGTGCAATACAAATGTGCTAACCCTTCCATCTGAGCTTGCAGGAGATAAGAATCTGAGAAAGATTCAGAGGTTCTCAAAGCTTTCCAAAGCTATATCTGCTAAGAACTCATCTGTTAAGCTTATTTCTGCTATGATGCTTATAGTAGAAACCTGCCAACTTGGGAACCAAATCTGTTTGGGTTCCTAAGTCTAAGAACTAATCATGCAGGGCTCTGCCTCTAGTGGAACTAAACGAGTCATGGATAGTGGCTGTACACAACACATGACTGGAGGCAAAGAGGAGTTCACTGAGATAAGAAAAGACAACCTCCCTTGCAAGTATGTCAACTATGCTGATGATTCAAAAGGCAAGGTATTAGGTTGTGGTAAAATTGCTATCTCTCAG
The DNA here is from genome assembly GCA_019208055.1 of Stipa capillata. Taxonomy (NCBI): domain Eukaryota; kingdom Viridiplantae; phylum Streptophyta; class Magnoliopsida; order Poales; family Poaceae; genus Stipa; species Stipa capillata. The sequence goes on along the minus strand of JAGXJF010002836.1, from coordinate 47,189 downwards.
GAACACTCTCTTACTGAAGTAATGCTTGTTGAGTCTATTCATATAACCTCTTATCTGTTTCTCAATTATGTGATGCTGACATGAAAATCACATTTTAATCCTAAAGAGGTTTATGTTCAGAAAACTAACAGATGACTTACAAGTTTTCAAAGACTATCGAGTAGATAAGCTATATCTTGTAGATTTTCAGGATCAGGAAGCAGCTGTGCCATGTTGCCTGATGGTCAAAGCTCAGTTAGGCTGGCTATGGCACAGGCGGCTAGGTCATGTAGGATGAGGTTGCTGAACAAACTCAGTAAAGATGAGCATGTCCTAGGCCTAAAGCAGATCCAATTCAACAAGGACAAGCCATGCTGTGCTTGTCAAGCTGGAAAGCAAGTTGGAAGCCCTCATCCACCCAAGAATATCATGACCACTACTTCTCCATTTGATCTCATACATATTGATTTGTTTGGTCCTACCACATATGAGAGCATTGGAGGTAACAAGTATGGTTTTGTTATTGTTGATGATTTGTCACGTTTCACTTGGGTATTTTTCTTGAAGGACAAGTCACAGGTGTACAAGAGGTTCAAGCATCTCATTGTCAGAGTCCAAAATGAATGGAATATCAATGTGAAGGCAGTGAGAAGTGACAATGGCACAGAATTCAAGAACTCAAGAGTTGAAGCTTTCCTGAACAAGCATGGAATCAAGCATGAGTTCTCTGGTCCCTATGCACCTCAGCAAAATGGAGTGGTGGAGAGGAAGAACAGAACCTTGATAGAGATGGCAAGAACACTACTAAGTGAATACAAGACACCAGCAAGGTTTTGGGCTGAGGCTGTCAATACTGCTTGCCACAACATCAACAGATTGTATCTTCATCCACTCTTGAAGAAAACACCTTATGAGTTGCTGACCAACAAGAAGCCAAATGTCTCCTACTTCAGAGTCTTTGGTTGTAAGTGTTACATTCTCAAGAAAGGCAAACGTCTTTCTAAATTTGAACCCAAATCTGATGAATGAATTTTTCAAACAACAACACCAAGATTGTTGAAGAAGCTGTAGATATGACATTTGATGAATCTAATGGCTCGCAAGGTGGGCAAGTTGCTAATGATATTTCAGGGAGAGTAGATATTCTTCACACGTCAACCGGTGAAGTTAGGTCTCAAGCTGAGGAACCAGCTTCATCAGGTGTCTCTGAGCTACTTGACCCAGATGATGAGCAAGATGAAGTGCATGGCATTGAGTACGAGTACAACCCAGCCAATGATCAACTGGACTCAGAAGCCTCCATGCACCCAACTGAGTCTCAGGAAGAGCCAACTGAGTCACAGATACCCTTAGCTGACCCACATCCAGCTGTGACTCAGGTGGCTGAACCCGAACCCCCTGTGATCAGCAGGCTGCAGAAGGATCACCCTGTAGACCAAATCATCGGTGAAATTAATAGGGGAGTGGACTACTCATTCTCGTACTGCTAATTTTTGTGCTCACTATTCTTTTGTTTCCACCATTGAGCCCAAGAATGTAGGTCAAGCTCTATCTGATCCAGACTAGATTAATGCTATGCATGAAGAGCTGAACCAATTTGAGAGGAATGAAGTCTGGTCACTTGTTGAAAGACCCAAGGATCACAATGTCATAGGAACCAGTGGGTGTTTCGCAACAAGCAAGACTCAGACGGCCAAATCGTGAGGAACAAGGCAAGGTTGGTTGCTCAAGGCTACACTCAAATAGAAGGCTTGGATTTTGGTGAAACTTTTGCACCTGTAGCTCGGCTTGAAGCTATCAGGATACTTCTAGCTTATGCAAACCATCACAACATCAAGCTTTATCAAATGGATGTCAAGAGTGCCTTCCTCCAAGATAAGCTTGCTGAACTTGTGTATGTAGAACAGCCCCCTGGTTTTGAGGATCCAAAGAGACCCCATCATGTATATGTGCTCCACAAGGCTTTGTATGGCCTTAAACAAGCCCCTCGTGCTTGGTATGACACTCTGAAGGAGTTTCTATACATAATGTTTCAAAATTGAGCTTGTTGATACTACACTCTTTACTAAAGTTAAGGGCAAGGATTATTTATATGCAAATTTATGTCGATGACATAATATTTGGTAGTACTAACCGTGTGCTAAGTGATGAGTTCAGCAAGATGATGATCAAAAGGTTTGAGATGTCCATGGTGGGAGAATTGAAGTTCTTCCTAGGGCTGCAGATTAGACAACTCAAGCAGGAAACCTTCATCTCCCAAGAGAAGTTTGCTAAGGACATCATTAAGAAGTTTGACATGGACAAAGCTAAGTCTATATCAACTCCCATGCAAACAAATGCTCATCTTGATCTAAACCAACAGGTAAGTCTACTGATCAGAAAGAATATAGGTCTATGATTGGTTCTCTGCTATATCTATGTGCATCTAGACCTGATATTATGTTGAGTATTTGCATGTGTGCACGCTTTCAAGCTGATCCTAAAGATATTCATCGCACTGCTGTTCGTAGAATACTGAGATATTAATTCATACCTCTGGGTTTGGTTTATGGTACCTAAAGGTGCACCCTTTGAGCTAATGGCTATTCGGATAGCGATTATGCAGGATGTAAGGTTGACAGAAAAAGCACCTCAGGTACTTGCCAATTTCTAGGGCGCTCCCTTGTGTCCTGGAGTTCCAAGAAACAAAACTCAGTAGCCCTATCCACAGCAGAAGCCGAATACATAGCAGCTGGTAGTTGTTATGCTCAATTATTATGGATGAGTTAGACCTTGAAGGATTTCAACATATCCATGTCTCAAGTACCCCTCCTCTGTGATAATGAAAGTGCAATTAAGTTAGCCAACAACCCAGTCCAACACAAAGATCCAAACACATAGAAGTGAGACACCACTCCTCAGAGACCATGTAGAGAAGAAGGATATCTGGCTGTGTCATGTGAGGACAGAAGCTCAACTAGCCGATATTTTCACCAAGCCTCTAGATGAAAATAGTTCTGCACCCTTAGGCATGAGCTAAATATCATGGATATCTCGAACGTGCAGTGAGGAAATGATGATTCACATGTACATATGTTTGCATTTTTGGATTTTACATGCTCTGCATTCTACATGAGTCATCACCTGAGTCTCAGGTGGGATAGGTCTTAATAGATAACATGCTGATTTTTGCACCTTATTGAACTCATGGATTTGTCCATTGAGCTAAATAAGTCAGACCTATTATCTATTTCAATTCAACACAGCTTAGCTTTGTATTGTTGATTGTTGGCAAGTTGTGTTTGAAAAGAGATCCCTAATCTGCTTTCATTTCTTATCTATGAATTCTCTCTGGTAATCCTATTGAAAACTTGTCAACTGAGTCTTTCACATGAGTTTCAGTTGAACACTTCCAAAAATCCGGAGGAAATAGACTAAGTTTAGAGCTCTGCTCAGTTATTCAGTTCTACCTGAGTCTCAGGTAGTAGCCAGCTGTCTCTCAGGTGCCATAGGGCCACTCGGGTTATAAATAACCCCACTCTACAACGGTCCGCGCTAAACCCTCTTCAGAGTCTCTTAAACCTAGTGCACTTCTCCGCCAATTGATTCTCGACGATCGCGTGCTTCTCCCACCGTTCTTTTCGCTCGTCGAGCTCCCTCAAGCTCTTCTGTTGATCAAGCGCCTGCATCTCCATCCAAATCCTCATCGTAAGTCTCCTCGAGCTGTTCTTCACGGAACTAGGGTGGTTTCCGCCTTTATGCGAATTCCACGTTCTCGAGTAGCTCTTAGCTGTGGAATTAGATAGAGATGTTGTTCCCTTTAGCCTCCAGAATGAATTCTGCGGCACATTATTCTGAATTTCTGGATTTCAGCAAGATTCGATAAACCTAGGTTGCTCTGTCTCTACACCTGAGTTTTGCACTTTATCTCACCTGTGTCTCAGGTAGCTAAGTCAGGTAGCACGAGATAAATTGTAAAACCTTCCCAGTGTCACCTGATTTACTCTCCTGAGTATCAGTTAGGTTGGTCAGTCAGTTTCTTTCAGTAATAGGATTACCCCTTACCTACTCTTTATCCTATCTCACCTATGCAGATGTCTGGATCTGGTAATCAGCCTGAGGATATCATAGATGATCTTCCCTTGCCATCAGAACTCAGATCTGGAAAAGAAAAACAAGAAGAATGGGAGGCAGAGAAAGCAGGAGACTTGCTAGGAAACTTGATGCTGAGGAGAAAGCCAAGAGTGCTGCTATAATCCCCATATCTCCAGCAGAATTGGCCAAGAAGGAAGCCAAGAAGAAAGCATGGAAGAGGAGAAACGCCAATTTGATGTGGCAGTAAAAGATTCCGTCTCCAGAATGAAAGAGCTTGAAACTGTAAAAGCTGAAAAGAAGGAAAAGCAAAAACAGGAGAGAAGGAAGCTTGCAGATGAAAAGAAAGCCAGAATGGCTAAAGCTAAGAAGAAGAAGGCAGAGGAGAAAGCTAAGAAAACTTCTGCAAAAGATACAGCCATCAAAGCTAAGAGGGCACCAGTTGTGGACAGCCTCAAGAGAACCAGAGCTGCTGGTGGACCAGCTGACCTATCTTTGAGCAAAGTTCCTAAGAAGCCTCGGTCAGAAACTATAATTGAAACTAGCAAGAGTAAGAAACAGCAGCAAGAAGAAGAAGAGGCTGTATGGAGAGCCGAAGCTGAGAAGAGAAAATCTCACAGTGCTCTAGCCATAAAATTG
>JAGXJF010002836.1:0-35000 GCA_019208055.1 Stipa capillata | reverse complement strand
AAATATCTCTAGGCTCACGATGATGCCACCTTCGTGGACATGCTTGCTGAGGATTCCCAAGTGCGCAATCCGTTGATAGAGATCAAGAATGCTATATCAGATGTCATCCATCGTCTTCACCAGCAGAATGCCTATTGGGACCTAAAATCTATAATATGAAACTTCAAGTGGGATCATCCTCTAAGTTGACATGTCAACCCCTTGCTCAAACCTTAAGCTGCATTACCTCAGGAGGAGTGGAGTGATATGGCTCCGAATAGCCCGAGACGTCAACCCCGAACTCTTTCTAGCAATTAATGTACATGTAGGATCGGTGGCTTCCGACAGGAGGGGTGAATGTCAAATTCAAAAACTTTTACAAAATCATCACATACATAGTCATATGACAGACTAGTATGATCAGAGTAAGGTCACAGTGGAAAGACCCCCCAAAACTTACGGCCAAAATCAGAGCAAAGCTTGAGTAGAAGAAGAATCAGAACTGTCTGAAAACGCATGTCCGGACATTCCGGACTAGAATGTTCGGACACTCCGGATGTACATTCGGAGTATTGACTCTTCTCGGGATGATGTCTGGAGACTCCGGGTTCAGGCCCGGACACTCCGGGTTCAGTCTCGGACGCTCCGAGTTTGGCCCCGGAATACTCCGGATGTACCACTGGTGAGATGGAGCTTCTCGAGATGGTGTTTGGACACTTCGGGTTTGGGCCCAGATACTCCGGGTGTGACTTTTCAGGAACTCAAAATTACACACCCGAATATTTCGGGTATTCTTGTTCGGAATCTCCGGGTGTAGTCCAGGACCCTGAAATCCCTGATTTTCGATGCAATTTTTGCTTCGATTTAAAATCTATCCAACCAAAAGGAGTGAACCTTTGCAGAAGGGTCTAGGTATGTCTTGTGACTCTGAATCAAGTGTTGATCCTCACAGAAATGCCTCAAGACAAGACCTTTCCATGTTCTTCCAAAAACAACCCCAAAAGTAGGACGAGAAGCAAAACTTTGATTTCTTGTTGCTCGTGAGGATTTTTGATATGAAATTAATATGGCAGCCTCTCACATGTCACAGCAACCTAATCCATCTATCAAAACCCAGAAGTTTATCCCCTAAGCAAGTCAATCACAAAATCCCAATCCTTACTTCTCTTACAAGCAAACTCAAGATAGGAGAAAGGGAATTGATTTCTTGAATATGCTTGGATGGAATCAAATAGAACGTGATATCTCCAACACTAACTTGCCATATCAAGAATCAAATCATAAGAGAAGCAAAAGAACAAAAATAAAAAAGATTCATGAAGAAGATAACTCAAGAACACATAGAGATTAGAGAAATCTTTTTGTATTACATTTTCGTGGGTTCTCTTGGGTTTTACAAGCCTCTCATCTAGGCAAAGCACTTCTCTAAGAGCAGCTCTCACAAAGCTAATCGAAAGGTTTTTCTATGCTCGGATAAGCACCTCCTACCCCTCTATTTATAGTGGAAGGGGCATACCCCTCTCCACTTGGGCCTCAAAGCCCACTTAGATGGCATGAGCACTTAGCACGCATCACAAAGCGTTTAAGTGACTCATCCGCCATCCATCATCTCCTTCTACCCTAAGCAACTAACCCTAAAGCGCTTCCCAGCCGCCGCCGCAGTTTGTTGGTTATGCCTGGGTAGATTCCATGTTTTTACCAAAACGCCCTTGCACTGACTTGGTCCTCACGTCTCGTCTCCACCTGCTTTCTTGTCCTCCGTGTACATGCTTTTAAGCCGCACGATGTCGCCGCCACCTCCTTGACTGCATCTCAGCTCTCCAAGCCTTATGCCGGTCCATATGGCCAAACTATCGCTGCACCCAACTCACACCTGCACACAATAGACCAGACAAAGCGTTGCGAGCACAAGTTTTCCACTTGACCCAAGTCAGTCGAGAAAAATCTTCATCCAATCAATTTTTCCTTGAGACAAATTGATAAACTCAACCTCATCAACCACACAGCAAATAATTCAAACCTGGAATTCATGCAACCAAAAATTCAACTCCACATATGGTGGCAAAATATTCATCACAAATATTGTCCATGTCATCACATGACTCACAATCTCCCCCTTGATGAATATATTGCCAACTTCTCTCAATCAATCAAATTGGAGTTGGTTGAAAGATTTTAAAGCAATCAAGTTGCAAGAATTCACACTTGACCAAAGGAAAGAGAAAGCAAGTACCGGGCCAAGTGAATGTCAACAAGAGTAAAATCCAAAAATGTGAGTGAAGGCAAAACATAATCACCAAAACTCCCCCTCACTCCTATAAACCATATGTCTATGATCTACTCTAGAACAATGCGAAATACATCCAAGATTAAGTTCAAAAATGCACACACATGCCTATCTCGCAAAAAAATGCCAAGGTATGATTGATACTACTATTCTCCCCCTTTGGCACTATAGTCATCAAGGGACTTCACGCCTCCGCCTTAGACTATGCAATGATAGAATATCAAGAATAAGCGTGTATGCATGGAATGGAATGGAAATTTTTGATTTTTCAGTTTTTAGCGAGCTTTTAGAATTATCCAAAATAAGACATAAAAAGTGCTAATATGCCACATAGGTGCTCATCAAACCATAAAAAGACATGTATATCAAGAAGAGCAGCTAGAATCTTAAGTTCTTAGCATAGTAAAGATTTCACTAGTGATGAGTTCCAGACTAGATAGTCACAATTGCAATGAATCTAAGCATGAGTGAAGTATGACAACCTAGTGCTAAGCCATGACTAGGAGGACAACCGATCAAGATTAGGACCAAAAAACTTTACCACATGCTGGATTAAGCAATCACATGATTAAATGGAGTAGTCATAACCAAAATACAACCCCCTGCACGAGGTAGTACCTTGAGTGATTCATCCTGACTTTTTCACATTGATTCCATATGATTATTTTGACTAGCCACAACCAAAGTACTACCTCCTGCACGAGCAAGTACCTTGAGTGGTTCATCCCCGATTTAGCATTTCTCACATCAACACATGATAGATTTTAAGCATGTAGAGCAAAGCTACTGACTCTTAATGACAATAAGCATATTCTGACCCGAGCCACAAAAGCCTAGGCATGTCAAGTCACTAGCGATCCTAATCAAGATTACCATGAAGTCCTATCTTTGACCAGTCACAACAGAGATCATAGTTGCAATACTCGAGACATGAGCAGATTCAAAAGCAAAGGATTCCCTAGCAAGCAACTCATCAGTAGATCAAAGATTTAAGTTCAAGTTGTTGTCCAATTAAGCTAGCATTGCAAATTCTTGAGTACACATGTCAAAACATGGTGAAATGAGCTGGACAATCAAAACATGGCATATAACGAACTCTAGTAAATCATTGTCATTTTGAGGATAATAAACAAAGCTCGTGAAATTGGAAAGTGCACATGATATATCACAAATGATGCAAAATGCACTATGTTATAATATGGTACACAAGAAGAAAGCTCCCCCTCAAACTAGCCCGTGGGGATGTATGATCCCCAAATCCCCTCTATGTGCACAAAATGGTGTAGAGTCCAAGGGCTTAGTGAAAATGTTCGCAAGCTGATTTTCAGAATCAACAAACTTGAGCACTACATCACCCTTCTCAACTTGATCTCTAAGAAAATGGAATCACACATCTATATGTTTGGTTCTAGAGTGTTGCACTGGGTTCTTAGCAATGTTAATAGCACTAGTGTTATCGCAGAAAAGTGGAACACTGTCAAAAGATAACCCAAAATCCCGCAAAGTCGAAATCATCCTGAGAATTTGACTACAACAACTAGCGGCGGCAACATACTCAGCTTCACCAGTAGATTGTGCAACAGAAGATTTGTCGACGATCGGTGAATTGGCGATCTTACGGTATTCGTGGAATGAGGATTTCTGGGGGGTAGGGACCTCTAGGGCCCAAGTGCCAGGAGATCTGACAGTAGGGGACAGCCGTTTTTATACAGGTTCGGGCCTCCCTCAGGATAATAACCCTACGTCCTGTTGCTATATATTGATGGAGAACACACTTTACAATGGGGGGTGTATGTTAGTGGCTATCCTAGACCTACTCGTAGAGTAATCTAAGCTAACCGCCGGGCTCGACTCCTTCGAGGCAACGGGTCTTCTAGGGCTTTGCCTCCTGAGATCCTATGCTTCCTGTGCTGCGACTAGATTGATCTGCTGGACCTGTCTTGACCTAATTTTTTCTCCTTTTCTCCCCTAGGGATTGCTGACCCTTATATAGGGGGTTCCCAGGGTCGTGCTGGACGTGGACTTACGCCCGAGTAGGACTCTGGCTACCTTGAACGTCGGGATTAACTTCCTAATTTTAAGGGGAGTCTTCCCTTCCCAGGAGGGGTTACCTTATCGTCCGGGGATCCTTACCAGGTAAGTTGTACCTTCCTAAAGTCCCGGGATTCGGTATACGGATACCCCTAATACGCGAGATACCGTACTATACATCATCAAGCCCCCCATCAATACGTGAAGTGAGGTCATGATGGTTTTGTTGAAAATCTGCCCTTGTCGGGGAGGAAACTCCGAGTAGGCGATCCGAGTAGGCCGTGTCGACGACTTCTCCGAGAAGGCTCAACTCCTACCGAGTAGTCGTGAAAGCCTTATCGGAATAATCCTTGGGAAAAACCAGAATGCTTTCTGATCCAATCTGATCCGTTGATCACGGACACGCGTCCGCCTGGCATATTTTTAGGAAACCAAACCATCGTGGCGGAATTTTCACGTGGTGATGAAGAATCTTTTCTCTCTCTGCGCTATGGCGCCGCGCGCATCGTTTGGGTCGTGGGTTGTCAAACCCTCTTTTTCCCGCGGCATGCCTTGTATGCGGAAAAAGCAACTGTCCGCATTAAATGCGATGGAACTGATCGTGCTGTAAACCGCGCCTGGCTCCGGCGAACGTTTAAATCTTTAGGAGTCCAAGAATTGGGGTTTTGCCCACATTGCTCTCCTGCCTCCTAGCCTTCTTGCTCCCCTCATCTTCTTCCTCGCGCCCCTGCCAAAAAACCCTCGCCTCCATCCTTTTTCTGGTCGATTGACGAAGATGGGCAAGAAGAACGTCGCGAAGGGGTCTCCCGATCGCACAAAGGAGTCGGGGAAAGCCTCGGAGGAGACGGCTATCACCATTCCTCCATTCGAGGTCTCAGTGATGGACTCCTCTGCCTTGGAGAAGCTTGCGGCAGAGGAGGTGATCCTCCCGGAGGTATTCGTACCTTGCCGGGAGGCCGCGAAGGAGACGGTCCCCACCCCTGACATGGATTGGATCGTCGTCTTCGCGGACTTCTTTAGGTGTGGATTCCAATTCCCACCTTCATCTTTTTTCCTCCTCACGCTCCAGTTCTACGGAATCGAGTTGATTCACCTCAACCCAAACTCGGTCCTAATGCTGGCGGTCTTCGCGCATCTATGCGAGGCCTACCTCAGCATTAGGCCGAGCCTGGAGCAGGAGTCGTCGGCGGCGCCGGATTCCGTCTACGAGAAGGGAGGAAGGATGCCTACATTGCTTCCTCCTGGAAATCATCGTGGTCAGGCTGGCACGGTCGGTGGTTCTACTGCCAGCCCCCAGCGAACTCTGGGCTCTCCTACCGCGGGCTCGCCCCTATTCCGAACAAGAGCTGGGGGGAGGCCCCGAAGGAGACTAAGCAGCTCAAGGCGCTCGTCCACGACATCGCCAATCTCGCCGCCAAAGGCTTGTCCGCGTGGGATGTCGGGGAGGATTTCCTTCGACGCCGGATAAGCCCTCTCCGGTCGAGGGTCAAGGCAGCCTGGGAGGTCCCGGAGGGCCAAGACCAGACAAGGGACTTTGACACGGGTAAGTATCGCGACTGTCTCCGTGCCGATTCAATTGTCAATACCTCTTACGCACTTCTTCCTTGTCGTGCCGAGCAGAGTTGTCCCCGGGGGAGCTTCAGAGTAGGTTGAACAACCTATTTGAACAATCCCCCAAGGCGGGCATACAGACGTGCCCCTGCCTCTTCTGAAGCAGAGCCCGGACAGCCGACAGGAAGTACTCTCGGTAAGTTGCTCGTCTTTGTCTGGCTTGGGTTCATCCGAGTAGCCTTACAGAAGGCCCTCGGGCTTCTTTTTCCGCAGCGATTAGGCCACGGGGGTCCTGACTCGGAGGCCGAACAAGCTGGCGTCCCCGTGGAGGATGATGAAGTTGAGATGTACGACACGGCCCCGCCGCCCTCCGAGACGAGGGAGGAAGGTCCTTCCGCGGCCGAGGCGGGGGCGAATGTCTTCTTGACGAGCTCTCCCGCCCGGGACCCTCAACCGCAGGTTTGAATTCTCGCCCGACTACTCTTTTTTCCATGTTCTTTCCCGAATGATAAACGTAAGGATGGATGTGTTGGGTAGCCCGGAGCGAGCAACCCCCTCCCCAAAGAGCCAACTCCCCCTCCTACGACCGTTCTCGAGGAGGAGACTGTGGCGGACAAGGGGAAGGCGCCGCTATCTTCCGGCAAGCGAGATTCGAGTACCTTGGCAAGGAAACCTCCTCCAGTGGGGAAGCGCACGAGGTTAGTTTTCCTTTGCTGCCTTTTTTCTTTTGGCTTTGCCTTGTTGAAGACTTGATTTGATTGCTTCTGGCGACTAGGGTGTCGATCCGCCCCGCTGGGAATCCGACTACGGTGGCCACCGAGCAGCGCCCCCCGGCGCCGGACTCGACACTGGCTCCTCCGCCAGAGTTGTCACCGGCCCCTACCTAGCAGCCGAAGCCCCCGGCGCTGGAGTCGGAGTTGCTCCCGGTCGAGCAGGTCGCGCCTTCGGGTCCCTCTGTGCCGGAGGGTCTTAGCCTTTCCTCTTTGCTGTAGGTAATGCACAGGAGATTAGTGATAAGATAATTTTACTTTGCTCGTACTAACCTATTCTTTTCCAGTTCGCTGTCTCCCGGGCGGCTCCTCTCGAGAAGGCCCAGGCGGAGCTGGACTTGGCGCGTGCAGAGTCCGAGAGATGGCGGTTGGAGAACGAGGTGCTGCGGAAGCACCTTGAGGACTCCGACAAGCAGCGGGCGGCGCTTGAGGCTGACCTCTCAGCCTCGAAGAAACGCCTCGCAGAAGTGGAGCCTTCCCTGCAAAGGAGTAAGTCCTACACGGGGAAGCTAGAGGAAGACCTCGAGCGGGCCTTGGGCACGCTCGAGAAGGCGCTAGGTGAAGTCGGCGTCGTTGTCCCTCCGGACCTTGCTCCGGCCAGCCGCCTGGCAGACCTGACGGCATCCGTCTCCAAGCTGAAGCCTACCGTCGAGAAGCTTCTTGAAGACGAGCTCCGACAAGGTGTACGTGACGCCTTGGCCTTTGCTTTGGCTCTCCTAAAGCGCAGGCACTTGGACTTGTCCTTGGAGGCGCTCGCTGCCGACTTGCTAGAAGACGAGGAAGAGAAGCTTCTCGAGGCTGTGCAGAAGGCGGTGGACACCTTTGGTGACCAAGTCCAGGCGCCTGGCCTAGAGTAGAATTCTGTAATAACATACTTTTATATAAAGACAGTGATTAGTAACTGTGCAATGACTTGTGTGTTTTTTGGCTTTTTGAAAACCTTGTCTATTCTGCTTATGTGAAACCTTGTCGGATGCAAGCGTAGGCTTTAGTCGGAAACCAGTGCCCTTTGCCTCCCTTCGGTGTAGGTGTACGAATAGTGCCGTAGGTCGTTCTTGCTGTGATTGACCAGACCTTAGGTTTAGTCGGATGGAGGGCTCTGTGGCTCCTCGTCATCAGTAAACGCGATAAGGGATCTTTCGTACAGCTTGTCGCGGCCATGGCGGCACCTCCGTGTTCCTTTGCTGAGGGGAGACTTTGGTTGTTTGGTTAGTAAATCCTACACTTGCTCGATCAACAAGGTTTCACTCTACCCGAGGTATCTTCTGCTCCGGGTAGTCGAAGACGTGGATAAGCGTACGGGTTCTGTTGATCTAGTCGTACTTGTACTTTCTTCCCTTCCTTTACTCGGGATTTGGGGGACATTGCTACCGAACTGGGGAGCTTAGTCAACCAGGCCTTAGGTCTGGTCAGGTGGGGGCTCAGTGGCTCCCCTGTCACCTGCAAACGCGTTAAGGGGTTTTCCTCGCATCCCTGACAGTTGCAGCGCAGGACCCTTTTCCTTTGTGCGGGTCGAAGAAGTCAGTACTCGTACTCGTATTTCGACTTTACCGTATTCTTATCCAGCCCCCGACTAACTGTTCGAGAGATATCTTGGATAGGCAGTCTGAATTGATAATGAAAAACATTGAACTAGAGACTTTGTATTATTTAGAAAAAACTGTGTCTTTTACAGGCTACTGTAAGAAAAATAACTTTAAGAAAACTACGATAAAACTAGGCCGTCCCCTCCTCATTTAGCTTGTCGCTGGTTGCCCCAGAGACTCGCGTCCTCTTGTCGTGACCCGCTGACAGAACTTTTGTTGAGTGCGCGTGCTGGGCGGCGGCACCAGGAGCGTCTTATCATCGACTTGTTCGTAGCTTGACGATCTTTGAGGATGGAGCTGGTGCGACTTTGGATTCTACCGACGAGGAGGCGACGGTTGTACGATCTTACCGAAGGTAATTGCACTAGACTCTCTAATGGACGCGACCTTCCCACCACTAACGCGAGCGACCCGGGTCGGGTGACTTCTCCCGAGGAGCCGTTGTCCTGTTTAGGGGAAGGCCCTGTTTTCCCCCTGTTCCGATCTAATCGTGGAACTCTTTCTCCGACTTGGAGGGGGTACTTTCCGACACCGTCGCTCGTAGTTGTGGAGGTGGTCTTGACAGCGTGGAGGCTGGAGGCGTCACGCTGGCATCTTGGTTAGAGGGTAGGTGCTGCTCTGCGAGGTCGAGGCTGCGTTTGTCGCAGAGGAGTGCTTCTCTGGGGGAACTCTTTATCGTGAGGACACCTTTTGGGCCGGGCATCTTTATGCACTGGTAGGTGTAGTGCGTAGCTGCCATGAACTTGGCCAGAGTAGGGCGCCCCAAGATAGCGTTGTATGCTGTCTCGAAATCGACTACGTCGAACAGGATTTTCTCTGTTCGGAAGTTCTCCGGTGTACCGAAGGTAACCGGGAGCATGACTTGCCCGATCGGCGTGGCCGACGAGCCCGGGACGATGCCGTGAAAAGCGTGCGTCACCGTCTGAACAGACGATCGTGGCACTTGCATGGCGTCGTGGGCGTTGGCGAATAGGATATTGAGGGAACTTCCTCCGTCTATCAGCACGCGGCCCACTCGGCAGTTGTTGATCGTTGGCTCGACCACAATAGGGTACCATCCCGGTCGAGCGCAATTTTCGGGGCAATCGGTCTGGTCGAAAGAGATCGTGACCTCAGACCACTTGACCGCTCGAGGGACCCGCGAGACACTCGCGAGAACTTCTCGGGCGATCGCCTTATACTGCCTCTTGGATTCATAAGAGGTTGAGCCCCCGAATATGTGCTCGATCACTCTAACATGCCCCTGGAAAGGCTCAGGAGTGGAATCATCATCGTCGGAAGTCGTTTCCCGACTGTTATTTGCGACCTGAGGGTTCTCCTCGCGGAATCTCTCTCTTTCTTCCCGAAGGTACTTCTTGAAGATGCGACACTATCGCAGATCATGCGAGTCGGTCTGGTGAAAGTCGCACCAGGGCTTGGACGACTTGTCGGAGGACGTGGTAGGTTTATCCTTGGGGCGTGGCCGCCAGGTGCACTTTTCGGAGACCTCGGCCATTACCTCGTCGGATCTGATCCTTTTCTCCTTATTTCCTCCGGAGGGATTCTTCTTGCGCTTGGTCTTGCGCGACTCGCCCCTTGACCGGAGGGGAGAACTGGTCGACTCACCCCACTGTTGTTTGATATAGCGCAGGGTTTCCTCCGCACAAGCGGCCTTCTCGGCCAGATCCATGAGTCGCCTGGTGGTTTTCGGCGGCCGCATGATCAGATCGTGCGTGCACATCTCGTTTCTGCTGCCTCGAGTGAAGGCGCGGATGACATCTGAGTCCGTTATCTCCGGGATTGTGTTGGGGACAGCACTAAACCTTTTGGTAAACTCTCGGAAGGTCTCGTCTGGTCGTTGGACGACGAGGAATAGGTCGTCGACCCGACCAGGTCTTGGGAAGGTACCTTGGAAGTTCCCGAGCAGCATGTCGCATAGCTGTCCCCACGAACGGATCGTCCCTGGGGGCAGATTCGTCAACCATGTCCTAGCGGCTCCTCTGAGAGCGGTAGGGAGATAGTTGGCCATAACCTTCTCGTCTCCGCTGGCTGCCTCGATCGCGGTGGTGTAGATCTGAAGGAACTCTACGGGGTTCGTAGTTCCGTCGTACGATTCCAGCGAGCCGGGCTTGAAACGGGAAGGCCAACGTACCTGACGGAGTTCCTGGGATAGCGCCTGGCATCCGCTGAAGGAGCCCCGATAAGGTGCGGTCTCGCCGCTATTCGAGGTCGAAGATCGGCCCCGAGCATTGGCGTTTTGTGCGTGGTCTCTCCGAGAAGGTTGCTGCTCTTGCTGGCGCCTTTGGCAGTGGCGCTTTTCGAGCTGTTCTCGGAGGTCGACAGGTGGCTCCTCCTGAGGAGGCCTGTTCCTGGGGTGTCGTCCCTCCCGATCGCGCTCTTCTGGCGGAGGAGGGGTGTCCACCCGAGTAGAGCTACGGGCCACCGATTGGGCTCGAGAAGATTCGGCCTGGTTCTGAGCCTCTTGGAGGTCAGCCCCCAGCCGTTGCAGCCACTGCACACCCGCGGGTGTCGATAAGTCCGCCACGGGAGGCTGTGACAGCAGATTACGCACTTCCGCAAGTCTTCGAGCAGTTCGGGACACGTACTCCCTTGTTCCCGGGGGAGATCTCTCCCCAGCGGCAGGCAAGTCTTCGTTCCGGCGGGGAGTTCTTTCCCCGGCGGTGGGTAAACCCCCGTGCATGTGGGAGGCGGCCATGTGCGAGCCCCCGGGCAGATTGTGATCTTCGAGGTCTTCTCGACCATCGTTGATCGCGAGTACCATCCGAGGTCCTTGGCTGGACGATGTGTACTCGTATTCCATCACGTTGTCCTCATCAGACGTAACGTGGGTACGCTCTTGATCATCCTCACGATCAGAATTCACAGGAGAAATTCCAACCATGGGGCTGGTCGTTCCTGCTGGGGAGTCGTCATTCAAGACCAACTTCCCGCTGAAGGCCCTGGCGCACTCGGTTCTGAAGTGATCCACTTCGCCGTCCGAGTCCTCTCTAGGGGCGTACTTTCTGAAATCCACTCGGTCCGTAACCGGGTACGGGTCCATAGGGCCAAAGTTGTCATAGAAACCCTGGTCCGAGTACCCGGTACGGGGTGAGATTGCGATCGGTTTTTCCTACCAGGTTCACTACTTCCTCCTCGGTCGAAACCGGTGAGGGCTGTGCAACCGGCGCTGGGATCTGATCGCGCTTATTTGCGCATCCTGCCGACTCTGATCTTTCCTGGACGGCTTGGTCCGGAGAGGTCCCCACGGTCGGCGCCATCTGTCGACGATCGGTGAATCGGCGATCTTACGGTATTCGTGGAATGAGGATTACTGGGGGGTAGGGACCTCTAGGGCCCAAGTGCCAGGAGATCTGACAGCAGGGGACAGCCGTTTCTATACAGGTTCGGGCCTCCCTCAGGATAATAACCCTACGTCCTGTTGCTATATATTGATGGAGAACACGCTTTACAATGGGGGTGTATGTTAGTGGCTACCCTAGACCTACTCGTAGACTAATCTAAGCTAACTGCCGGGCTCGACTCCTTCGAGGCAACGGGTCTTCTAGGGCTTCGCCTCCTGAGATCCTATGCTTCCTGTACTGCGACTAGATTGATCTGCTGGACCTGTCTTGACCTAATTTTTCTCCTTTTCTCCGCTAGGGATTGCTGACCCTTATATAGGGGGTTCCCAGGGTCGTGCTGGACGTGGACTTACGCCCGAGTAGGACTCTGGCTTCCTTGAACGTCGGGATTAACTTCCTAATTTAAGGAGAGTCTTCCCTTCCCGGGAGGGGTTACCTTATCGTCCGGGGATCCTTACCAGGTAAGCTGTACCTTCCTAAAGTCCCGGGATTTGGTATACCGATACCCCTAATACGCGGGATACCGTACTATACATCATCAAGATTGTTTTCTAGAGGACCATGAAACAAGAGAAGTGCCAAGATAATGACAAGTTCCAGAAATACTCTTGCGGTCTATCTTACACCTGGCAAAGTCTGAATCTGAATACACCGAATCCCTAGAACAGAAGAGCATGAATACCAAAGTCCAAACTCCAGGGATGATCGAAGGTACCTCATGATGTGCTTCACAACTTGCTGGTGGGAGTCTCTCGACGAGGCTTGGAATCTCGCACAGAGACAAATGGCGAACTGGATGTCCAGTCAAGTCGCCGTCAGGTAGGGAGGGAGCCGATCATGCTCCTGAGCTCCTTCTGGTCTACCACCTCTTCTTCTTCAGGACCAAGTGATGTTGCAGTAGACATCGGGGTATTGATTGGCTTGGCATCGCTCATCCCGAACTTCTTCAATAGATCCTTAGTGTACTTGGCCTGATGGACGAAGGTGCCCTCCTTCGTCTGCTTTATTTGCAACCCCAAGAAGTATTGGAGCTCACCCATCATGGACATCTCAAATTCCCTGCTCATCATCTCAGAAAACTTGGATACAAGAGCATTAGAGGAGCCACCAAATGTTATGTCATCCACATAGATTTGCACTATCAGAAGGTCATTGCCATGCCTAAGAAGAAACAAGGTTTTGTCTACCCTCCCCATTTCAAATCCATTTTGAATCAAAAAGCTCTTAAGTCTATCATACCAAGCTCTAGGAGCTTGCTTAAGATCATAGAGAGCCTTGGACAGTTTGAATACATGGTTAGGGTATTTAGGGTTCTCAAATCCTGGAGGTTGTTTAACATAGACTTCTTCTTCAATGAAACCATTAAGAAATGCATTTTTTTATAGCCATTTGATAAAGCTTGAACTTCTTAGAAGCTGAAAACGCAAGCAAAATACGTATAGCCTCCAAGCGAGCTACCGGTGCAAAAGTCTCATCAAAATCAAAGCTCTCAATTTGACTAAACTCTTGGGCTACAAGTCTAGCCTTGTTACGAACAACAATGCCATCCTCACTTTGCTTGTTCTTGAACACCCACTTGGTTCCAATGATATTGTGACCAAGTGGAGACTCTACAAGCGCCCACACCTTATTTCTCTCAAAATTTTCTAACTCCTCATGCATGGCATTGACCCAACTATCATCAGAAAGTGCATGACATATATCTTGGGGTTCAAAGGATGCAACAAATGCTGAATTTGCAAGTTCTAAGGAAGGAATGGACCTGGAGCAAGTTACACGCTCAGAGATGTCGCTGATGATCTGCGCTGGAGGGTGATCCTTCTGGAGACGTTGTGGACCCCCAAGCTCATCTGGAACTCGAGTGGAAGTAGCCTCGGCAGCCTCTACCTCAGCTGTAGAAGAGGCAGGAAGCTAAGCTGCCGGTGAAGAAGGTGCCACCGCCGAAGATGAAGTTGTCGGTGCTGGACCCTCAGCTACCATCGAAGAGGTCACTGGAGGACCAGCAGCTACCACCTAAGAAGTGGGGGCACGGCCCACGCCACTCTCAAGGTCATCTTCATCCTGGAAGATCGGCTCGGACTCCTGTGAGACACCTGAAAGCTCGGGTCTAGCAGAGCTAGCCTCATCAAAAGTCACATCACAGGACTCCACAATGGTGTTAGTCTCAAGATTAAGCACTCGATATCCTTTTGAATGTCCAGGGTATCCAAGCATGATACCATCAGAAATACACGACTCAAACTTGTCGAGAAGGCCCTTCTTCAGGATAAAACATTTGCAACCAAAAACCCTAAGATGGGACACATTTGGCTTCTTCCCAAACATAAGCTCATAAGATGTCACGTGCAGAGAGGAACGCAGAAAAGCTCGATTTGACACATAGCAAGCGGTGTTGGTGGCCTCGGCCCAATACCGTCGCGATGTGCCATACTCATCAAGCAACGTTCTTGCCATCTCAACTAAAATCCTATTCTTCCTCTCCACAACACCATTCTGCTGAGGGGTGCGTGGAGTGGAGAATTGGTGCTCAACACCATGATCAGCAAGAAAATCTACGAAAGAAGCATTCTTGAACTCTAACCCATTATCACAGCGAATTCCCTTCAAGAAGCCAGGTAAGAGATTCAAGAGCCTCAAAGCCAAATCTCGAAAGAACTCAAATGCTTCACATTTATGCTCCATGGAAAACACCCAAGAGAACCGAGAATAGTCATCAACTATGACGAGAACATACCACTTCCCACCCGCCGATCGGACCCGTGCTGGACGTACAGTGTCCATATGTAAAAAACTGGACGGGTCCATCAGTCTTCACCTGATTAACAGATGGATGATAAGCGGCAACTTGTTTACCATGCCGACATGGGGCGCATACCAAATCCTTGACTGGTTTGAGTTTGGGCAAACCTCTCAAAAGGTCAAGGCTGCCAACTCTAGTCAAGTGGTCAAAACCAACATGCCCCAAACGCCGGAGCCAAAGTTGAAACACTGAAGAACTAGTTGCAAGAAAACACCTAGACTCAGAAGAACTAAATTCAGCAGTAAAAACTCTACCGGGGCGAGAAATACCAAAAGCAAGTGCACCCGAAGAGTCAAGCACACGACATCCAGTCTTTTTGAAACACACCTCATAATCATCATCAATAAGTTGCGAAACAGAGATGAGGTTGTATCTCAGTTTACTCATAAGGGCAACATCCTTGAGAATGTTGTGATTGTTGACTCGCACTGCACCCTTGTGTGTCACACGTCCATGGGAGTTGTCTCCAAAAGTAATGAACTCATCACCGGACGCCTTGTTGAGGGAGGTGAACCATTTTGAGCTTCCGGTCATGTGGCGTGAACACCCGGAATCAACAAGCCACATGTTCACCATCCCTCGTCGGTTAACCTACACAAAAGACCGAGAACAAGTGGACTCAGTACTGGGGTTAGTAAGCAAAGATTTTCAAATCCAGTACTGAGTCACTCGCTGAACAGGAACAAAAGATCGTGAGTGATTAGCATGCAATGCAACAACTTGAACAACTCTACGACCCTAACGTAGAACGCACCGCGGAGGAATGTCATGCACTGGAGCACGTGAGCCACCTCCAAGAGGACGGCGAGAAGACTTTAAGCGACCTAATCTCTGTCGCCTACTAGAGCCACCAGAAACCTCAACATGTTGAGGCCTCGTGTGTGTCCTAGGAGCACTCAACGCATTGTTGCATCATCAAATACCCCTAAGAGCATGAACATGGTCACGACGCTCCTCCTTGAGACATCGAAAGCAGAACCCAACTAGATGACCATCCTTGTGACAATGAGTGCAATGATATTTTACCCTTTGCGAGGTAGCACCTACTGAAGCTGAAGCACTCTTGTCCTTAAGAGATGAATCTAGATAGCCACCTGACTTAAACACTGTTCTCCTCTCCCCCTGAGCTATTGCAATCAAGCCTCTACCAAGAGAATCAATGGGATGGGGAGGATGATTATTATTTTCTTCTATATGATTGAAATCTAGACTTTTGCTAGAACTAACTCTAGACTTGTCTAAGATCATGTCAGGTTCTTTTCTACCTCCAGAAAATCTCTCCAAAGTTTTCTTGAGGTAGTCAACTTCCCTAAGCAAAGAAGCACATGTAAGACAAGCTCTTGAAGTTGACACTCTAACAGCTTTCTTATATTTTTCTTTGTATGCTCCTAGTTCAAGTTTTAAGGACTCACAAGACACACAAGGAACACTACAAGTTTCAGCTACTGTTTTCTTAAACCTCTCCCTAAATGCAGCATGCATGGCAGAAACATCATTCTCAAGTTCATGGTAAAAAGTGCAAGTAGAGAAAGTAACATGAGAAGCATCAATAGGTAACTTAGAAGCAGTAGCATTAGCCAAAGTGAGTTTTCTGTAAAGCTCAGAAATGTGTCTTCCTAAGTCTTGATTTTCTTCAACTAGATTTGAGCATTTATCACACATAGGTCTTCTCATTTCAAGCACAGATTGATTCAATTCTTTATTCCTTCCTTCCAAATACTTGCGTCTTAGACATGGGGAAGGTTCTTTAGTGCTCTTAGAACTAATGGTAGCATGTTGATTCTTAGCATTTTTAAGTTCCTTAGCACGAAATGAGTAAACAATGCAGCCAGCAAGATAACCAGTTTTAAGCTTGCCTGGATTGTCCTTATAGACCATAAGCTCTTGGATGACAAAGGTATGTAACATGAAATCTAGAGCGAAGCACACTTTCATCTCATTCAATTCATTCAGAGGTGCTAAGCTAGAGGAACATCCTAGAGATCCACAAGAAGGCAAACTAGCATGTGAAGCTTTGAGCATGTCAGTTTCTTTCTTGAGAGAGAGTCTAAGTCATCATCCTTAGAAGTGCAAAAGGAGCAAGGGCTCGACTTAAGTTTATCAAGTTCAATCATGGATGACTTAAGCAATTCACTTACACTAGCATGAGCATCTTTAGCTTCAAGAAATTCTTTGTGTAGAACATCACAACTAGCACACTCATCATCACTACTTTTCAGTTTAGCAATTTCTAGTGTAAGAGAATTAACTTCCTTAGACAAATCTTTAGATTTCTTGATCGAGGCAAACAAGGCATCATTTTGCACATCAAACATATCAAGCAGTTTATCATGTCTAACACTGAGCTCATCAAAAGTGCAACTTACATTGCTTTCAAGATCTTCGTTATCGCTCTCTTCTTCGGATCTCGCCATGAAGCACATGCCGGTGAAGCCATGTTCTACCTTCTTCTTTCCCTTCTTCTTGTGCTTGAGCGGCTTCGGTTCATCCTCGCTTGAGGAAGAGGAAGATGAAGAAGAGTTGGAGCTGTTGTTGCTATCTCCAAAAGCGGCGAGAGCTCGACGAAGATTCTTCTCTGCCTCACGCATCTTGGGCCTCGATCCAAGCTTGTTCCTTCTCTTGTCCTGAAACTTAGAAGCAAACTTATTTCTCTCTTTAGGATTGGGACACTCGGATCAAATGTGGCCTTTCTCACCACAGCCATAGCAGGTGATGTCCGAGGATTTCCTTCTCCTATTTCTCACATTCTTGTATGCCCTAGAGAAGCATTTTGCAAATAACGCGAGCTCATCTTTGGGAAGAGATTCAAGTTGATCATCGGACAAGGAAGACAAAGCTGCAAGAGACAGTCCATGAGAGGAAGAAATCATGCAGGTGTCGAAGTTGATACTAGGAGACACTATCCCCGATGGATCCGAGGAAGTGTTCCCAACAAGAGCCAAATTCTTGGTCTTTGAACCATTTCTGTTCTCCGAAGTGATCTCATGAGTAGAGAGAATGGAGAATAGGTGATCGAGTGTGAGAGTGGCAAGATTGGCAGACTCTTGGATGGCAATCTTCCGCACTTCAAAAGCGGGCTCTAATGTGTTCAACACATGCCTAGCCATCTCTGAGTCAGAATACCTCACTCCCACACTCCTGAGCTTGTTCACAATCCTTTCAAATCTCTCAAAACACTCAGAAATAGATTCCCCAGAGCGTTGCTCAAAACGATTGTATTCAACTCTGTATTGATCCGCTCGAGTAATCTTGACTTGGTCGGACCCCTCATGGTAGGTGATCAAGGTCGACCAAATCTTGTGAGCGGTATCAAGATGAGCAACCCGCTCATGCTCCTTCCTATCCAAACCAGAGAGCAGGTAGTTGATGGCCTTGCAATTGCTTTCAACATCGACCAAATTTACAGGCGTCACTACCTCAGGAAGAGCAACGTCCCTCTCGGTGATTTGCCAAATAGCAAGCCCCTCTGACTAAATAAAGATTCTCATTCGATTTTTCCAGTACTCCCAGTCAGTGCCATTGAAGACAGGAGGACAAGTCGAGTATCCGTGGGAAGCCATGGCTCGTGTCGGACCCCAGATTCTGTAACAGAGAGTCTCAAGAGGAATCACTCGCTAAGTCAAAACGTCAACCCCGACCTCAACTCACGGTTGTCAAATCCGAGAGGAGTGGAGTGATATGGCTTCGAATAGCCCGAGACGTCAACCCCAAAGCTTACTCCGGCAATTCAATGCACAGAGCAGTAGGGTGATATGGTCTCCTCACTCTTTCCCACTGAGCCGGAACATCAATCCCGACCTCGTCCCAGCAAACGAATGCGCGGCTGGAGTAGGGTGATATAGTTCCCAACCTCTCAGTGGAGAGTCGCTTCACAGGAGTAATTAAACTTAATAACTCTATGTTAAAGACTCTGAAATCCTACCTGCATCATGCACTTCAAACATACATGCATTGTACACAATACAGGGGGGAAGAACAAACCAGTATCATAACAGAGACTCTACGACCAAAACTGCAATAATACTAGTTGTTCGGAAACTTAACAACATATTCATAACAAAAGTTATTTACACAGCGGAAGTTTAAGTTTGGTTGAGAAGCCTAAGGGTAGGGCCAAAAGCGGCGGCAGAACAAAACAAGCTGCCGAACCCAGGGCAGGACCACTGCCCGGGATCACCAGCGACTAGTCGATGTCGGCGTCTACCTCAACGTAGAAACCCTCCGCTGCGGGAGTGGTTTCCTCTGCATAGAAATATTATCAACGAATGCAAGGTGAGTACAAAATGTACTCCGCAAGACTTACAGGGGAAATTAATAATAGATGCATCAGGTATCAAGAAGGGGCTATCTGTGGACTATTTTTGTAGAAAGCAAGTTTATTCTTTCACAATACCTGTGAGTAGATTGAAATTCGTCTACCAGAATACTTTGCAAGGGGAGGAGCTGAAACTGCATAATAAAACCTAAAGCAGACCGTCGAACATACGAAACCCTCGATTCTTCCTCGACCACTAGGGAGGAAGCAATCGCTAAAACCACATCCTTAAGTTGGCAAGTTTTAGATTAGAGTTATACTTGTCTAATTCGATGCGGATTCTTACCAAGCTGTCCATAACCGTGGACACGGCTATTCGAATAGTTTAAACCCTGCAGGGGTGTACATCTTTACCTACGCGTATCAACCGACTTTTAGTGCTACCGAGTACACACTTTCACGAGGTGTGCTAGCAGAGGGTGCTTGAACACGACCTTTACAACGTTTTCGACTTAGGTATGAGCCGCCCTAATAGGCTAGTCCGCGAACGACAGTTCGGCCGATACTTCGACGCGGTCCCACTAGTTGTGGCAGGTGATACATCCCCGGTCCTAGACCGTGTGTAACCCTCACTCCTATATTGTTGCATTCACACCACCTCCTGGTTTTCCACGCACCCAAGTCATGAAAACAGCAAACTATGCGGCTCATATCCTAAGCCTAGATAGATTATTCGGTCGTGGGTGGCCCATTATACCACCCGCGTAGAAGTACGCAAATCTTGGTTCGAAAGGACACCGGGAACCGGTCCTTGTGGGATGAACGAGACAACCCACCATGCTCCAAGCATGGCCTCTCACCTATGCCCGATTTGATATTAGTCAGGATTATTAACCATTCCCGGTGAACACCCACCTAACCGCTAACCCATCCAGAGTATTGTGTTTGGTCTTCCATCCCAGGAATTACGACTTGAACCCGACTAAGCAGGTCTAAGCATTAGTAGCTGTATAAGCAATATTAACACAATAAGTAGTCCACTCTAAACAGGTTGGGAGGGTCGGTGGTGTTGGTTGAGCGACAAAGTAAGTTCTCATGCAGGGAATAGGGCTAATCCTTAGCATAAAATATCAGTTGAACGCATGCAATACGGATTTAAAAACAAATAATAGATTTGCAAATAATGGGATATCCGCAATATGTTCAAATGGGGCTGCTTGCCTTGCGGTTCAGTGACTAGATCCTGATCCTGCTCAACGTTATACTCGTCGCGATCCTCCGGTCCTATCGGAAAGAACGAAACACCGAACAGGCGTAGTGTGAACACCACGATGATGAACTTCAGCATGAGATGCAATGTATGCCATGAGCTAGAGGATTCAAAATTAAAACTAATGCAACTGGAATCAGGTTAATCGGAGTCCGGACGCTCGAATTATCGCGATCCGAATTTCTCCGGCTAATCGGGGAAACCCTAATTCAAGTTTTTAGGCATTTGCATTTTTCTTGGCATGCAAACATGGATGAACATGACATGATTGAATAGATTTCCTTTTTCTGAACATTTTGATATATCATTTGCATTTTTCTGATAAACTATGAATTTTCTATGAATTTTTTAAAGTTTAATTCCTTTGTTGTATTTTTCTCAGCAAAAATAAAAGGAGATACTTTTATTACTTAGTCTAACCTAGCCCCAGTGGATGACAGTGGGCCCTAGGTCAACTCTGGTCCACACTGTCATACACACAGACCAGCTAGATTTAATTAGTGCATTTAATAACTGTAATTAATAGGCTGGTTAGTATTAATTGCTCATCATTAACACTAATCATGTCGGATTAGTACTTAATAGCAATCATTAGAATTTAATTGTCGCATTGATTACACTTAGCATTAGTATGCATCATTAATATGCCCTAACCAGCTGATTATGGGGCATTAAAGCCTAACTAACTTAACTACTCTACTAACCTAACTAACCACACTAATCTAACTCCCCTAACTAACTAACCGATGGCCATTAAGGCCTCAAGCATCCGGTCGGGACCGGCCACTGGACGCATTGGCTCGGTCCGGCCGGCGGGGCTTCGGCCGGCAGTGAGGAGGGGCGGGGCAAGGGGCCGACGGCGGCGGGGCAGGTGGGGTCTCACCGGCGGTAGGGCGATGGCGACGAGCAGCGGAGCTCGGGAGCGTCGGCGGCGGGGCGATGAAGCTCGGGGGCAGGTCGTCGGGACGGCGGCGAGGGAGGGCGACCGAGGCGGGGACGGCTTGGGGCGGCTCGGTGGCGAGGCAGACGGCGGGGCTCCGGGGCGACGGTGCTTGGGTCGGGTGGCCAGGTGGAGAGGAGGTGGAGCTCCGGCGGAGAGGTCGGAGCAGACGGAGGCAGGCCGGCGCGGCGAGGATCCGAGCAACGGCGAGGCAGCTCCGGTGGGGGGGAACGGTGGCGAGAAAGCGAGGATGACGGGGCCGGGGGCGCGGCGGAGAGCGGCGGTGGTGGGGCACCGGAGGGCGGCCGGGGCGGCAAGAAACCGAGGCGAAGCGTGCTCGGGTGGAGCGGAGAAGAAGGGGACGGAGAGCTCGGCGCGGCGGAGCAAATGGGGAGAAGAGGGGGGGCGGGCCGGCCGAGAAGGGCTTATAAGGGGGAGGGCGAGTTCGGTGAGGTGGCGCGGGGGCAAAGCCCGCTTGCCACGTGGCCGCGGGGGTGGCAGGCGCGGGAGGCAGCTGGCGGCGGGGTGAGAGGAGGGAGGAAGAAGAGAGAGCGGGGCAGGCCGGGGTGGGCTGGGAAGAAATGGGCCAGAGGGAGGGCCCATGCGGGGGAAGAAACGGGCCGAAGGAAGAGAGGGCCCGGCCGGGGGGGGTTTAGGTTAGGGTTTTAATCTCTTTCTTTTTATTTTATTTGAATTCTGTTTGTAAATTCACACCAAGTTTCAAATGCAATCATTTTTTAAATTCTTGTTTTACTCAGGGTCACCATTAGTTTCTTGCCTCCTTTTGAACTTGTTTTCAAATTTCAAATTCGTTTTCAGTTCAAACCGATCCAAACTCCTTTTTTTAGGTAATTCAAATTTAAATTTTAAATGCATTTGTGCTATGCCATGCCATGATGCACAAACATGAGTTATTAAAATGGGGATGTTACAGCTCGCAAAGCCGGTCAAAGCTTATAAAGAAGCGAGACCGGGCTCTGATACCACTTGTAGGATCAGTGGCTTCCGACAGAGGGGGGGGTGAATGTCGAATTAAAAAACTTTTACAAAATCATCACATACATAGTCATATGACAGACTAGTATGATCAGAGTAAGGTCGCAGTGGAAAGACCCCCCAAAACTTACAGCCAAAATCAGAGCAAAGCTTGAGTAGAAGAAGAATCAGAACTGTCTGAAAACGCATGTCCGGACATTCCGGTGTCCGGAATACTCCGGATGTACCACCGGTGAGATGGAGCTTCTCGGGATGGTGTTCGGACACTCCGAGTTTGTGCCCGGATACTCTGGGTGTGACTTTTCAGGAACTCAAAATTACACACCCGGACATTCCGGGTATTCTTTTTCGGAATCTCCGGGTGTAGTCCAGGACCCCGAAATCCCTGATTTTCGATGCAATTTTTGCTTCGATTTAAAATCCATCCAACCAAAAGGAGTGAAACTTTGCAGAAGGGTCTAAGTTTGTCTTGTGACTCTGAATCAAGTGTTGATCCCATAGAAATGCCTCAAGACAAGACTTTTTCATGTTCTTCCAAAAACAACCCCAAAAGTAGGACGAGAAGCAAAACTTTGATTTCTTGTTGCTCGTGAGAATTCTTGATATGAAATTAATATGGCAACCTCTCACATGTAACAGCAACCTAATCCATCTATCAAAACCCAGAAGTTTATCCCCTAAGCAAGTCAATCACAAAACCCCAATCCTTACTTCTCTTACAAGCAAACTCAAGATATGAGAAAGGGAATTGATTTCTTGAATATGCTTGGATGGAATCAAATAGAACGTGATATCTCCATCACTAACTTGCCATATCAAGAATCAAATCATAAGAGAAGCAAAAGAACAAAAATAAAAAAGATTCATGAAGAAGATAACTCAAGAACACATAGAGATTAGAGAAATCTTTTTGTATTGCATTTTCGTGGGTTTTCTTGGGTTTTACAAGCCTCTCATCTAGGCAAAGCACTTCTCTAAGAGCAGCTCTCACAAAGCTAATCAAAAAGGTTTTTCTATGTTCGGATAAGCACCTCCTACCCTTCTATTTATAGTGGAAGGGGTATACCCCTCTCCACTTGAGTCTCAAAGCCCACTTAGATGGCATTAGCACTTAGCACGCATCACAAAGTGTTTAATTGACTCATCCGCCATCCATCCTCTCCTTGTATCCTAAGCAACTAACCCTAAACCGCTTCCCGGCCGCCGCCGTAGTTTCTTGGTTATGCTTCAGTAGATTCCGTGTTTTTACCAAAACGCCCTCGCACTGACTTGGTCCTCACGTCTCGTCTCCACCCGCTTTCTTGTCCTCTGTGTACATGCTTTTAAGCCACACGATGTCGCCACCACCTCCTTGACCACATCTCAGCCCTCCAAGCCTTATGCTGGTCCATATGGCCGAACTATCACCGCACCCAACTCGCACCTGCACACAATAGACCAAACAAAGCGTTGCGAGCACAAGTTTTCCACTTGACCCAAGTCAGTCGAGAAAAATCTTCATCCAATCAATTTTTCCTTGAGACAAATTGATAAACTCAACCTCATCAACCACACAGCAAATAATTCAAACCTGGAATTCATGCAACCAAAAATTCAACTCCACATATGTTAGTAAAATATTCATCACAAATATTGTCCACGTCATCACATGTCTTACAGTAGAGATTGAATAGAGTGATATGGTCTCCTCACTCTTTTCTTACTGAGCTAGAACATCAATCCCAAACTTGTCCCGGAAAATTAATGCATGACTGGAGTAGGATAATATAGTTCGTAAACTCTCAGCGAAAGAGTCGCTTCATAGGGATGATCATACTTGACAATTATATATTATAAACTCTGAAACCCTACTGCTCCATGTGCTCGATAATCATACACGCATGGCACATGAGACATGTGAGAACAAAAAAGTATCACAACATACTATAGCACCCAACAATAAAATTCAATAATAAGAGGGCCCTTACAATGAGCAAGTTTAACAACTGGATGCACACATGGTCAGATGACCAAGTACGAACCCAGCAGAAGCATATCAGCAACTTAGACAGTTGCAAGGTTAACAAATGTCATAAGATGGATAGAAAATAATATCAGAGGATGCCATTACCTTCCTGGATTGCTATCTAGGATCCCCTAAGCCAAAGCGTTGTCAAACATGATTTTTCTCATAGAGAGCCAATTGAGTGGTCAATCCAATCATAACAACATCAAGATGAGTACAAGAATTGTACTCCGCAAGACTTACGAGGCTATTAAAAATAGATGCACAAGGTCTCTAAAGAGGATAATTGTGGACTAATTTGCATAAAGCTAATTTCTACATTTCATTACTCTAGATAGATGGAAATAGACTAATAGAACAGTTCATAAGAGGATAAGCAAGCGTTCTTCCAAGGCTAGTCCAAAACTTTTGTCGCCATCAACCTAAGGTCAACCGACTCTTCCTCAACCACCCGGGAGGAAGTAGCCACTAGCTTCTCTAAAGTAAAGTTGAAGTTGTCTAATTTGACATAGGTAATCACCAAGTTTTCCATAATTGTGGACATGGCTATTTGAATAGTTCTAACCCTGCAGGGGTGTACATCTTTACCTACATGTATCGATCGACTCCTAATGGCACCGGTTTGATATACTTCACGAGGTGTGCTGGCGGAGGGTGATCGAACACGACCATTATAATGCTTCCAATCTAGCTATGAGCCACCCTTATGGGCCATTCTATGTATACCAATCTGGCCGTTTACTTTGACATGGTCCCATAAGTTATGAATCGAGGTACATCCCAATCTCCTTGAGACTGTCTGTCCAACCCACCCTTATATTGAGATAGCACACCATGTCACATCATTTTTCACCAACATGACAAATGGAAATGACAAACTAAAGTAGCACATAAACTAGGTCTAGGAAAATTATTTAGTTGTGGGTAGTCCCATAATCCACCCATGCAAAAGTATGCAAATCTTGGATCAATGTACATCGAAAACTGGCTTTGTGGGAAAAGGAGACAACCCACCATGTTCCCAACCATGGCCTCTTGTCTAAATCTAGATGAAAATTATTCAAGTTCATTAATTACTTCCCAATAGTCTCTAGACCATATCACACTTAACCCAATCCATCATGTGTTGACTTCTCTGCCATCCTAGCAATTACGACTTTTACATTTCTAAGCAGGGCCAAGCATGAAATATCAATATAAGTAGACTAGGGTTTGACTAATCTAGGGAGGTTAGGTTGGACAGTGTCATGGTTGTTTAGGTTACAAGGCAACTCGATGCAAAACGGATAAGACATAAACTACTTATTGAGAAAGTAAAAGTTGAATGCATGCGATATAAAGTGTGAACACGAATAATAAATTTTTAAATAATAGGAATCTTCGACATGCTCAAAGGAGGGCTGCTTGCCTTACTGGGCATGATCCAGAATCTTTGCAAAATGTTGCTCATAGCTCACATCAACTCCGATGTCTACCCAGAAGAACCAAAAAACATCGAATGGTGCATTTGAGAGTTTGAATAATAACTTTGTAAGCAACAGTATGATTGCTCCATTGCACTTTGAGGAGTTTGAGAGTATGCTTGCGAGTGGTACATTTGGATTCTTCAAGGATACATAGCGGGTGTTCCCCATACGTAAGATCCTGTTGGAGTTCAAAATCTTTAAGTGGCACTTTTTTGAGAGGAGGGCGAAGACATCTTTTCAGCTAAGAGACATGGAAAACATCATGCACATTGTCAAGGGACTGAGGCAACTCTAGCTAGTATGCCACTGTACCTCGCTTGACAAGGATGTGGAAGCGGCCAATAAAGCGAGGGGCCAATTTGCCCTTAACTTGGAAGCATTGAGTGCCTTTGAAAGGTGTGACTCTGAGTATGCAGAATCCCCAATTTGGTATTGCACCTCCTTGAGCTTCGGGTCAGTGGAGCTCTTCTGTCTTGATTGAGCCGTGCAAAGACAGTTCACAAATAACATGGACTTGAGACGCGGCTTCCTTAATTGAATCCAGGCCAAAGAACTATCGTTCACTAGGCTTGGACCAATTAAAAGGAGTGTGGCACTTTCTTCCATAAATGCTTTGCAGGGTGCCATGCCAAGGCTAGTTTTAAAGCTATTGGTGTAAGAGAACTCAGCATGTGGCAAGCATTTCTCCTAGTTGGAGCCAAAGGTGAGTACGATTTCTCTTAGCATGTCTTCTAGGATTTGATTGGTTCTCTCAGTTTGGGCACTTGTCTGAGGGTGATAAGTGGTACTGAAAGATAGTTTGGTCCCGATGGCCTCATGCAAGCTTTGCCAAAAGCGGTTGGTGAACTGAGGACCCCAATCCGAGATGATTCATTTCGGGACTCCATGGAGACAAACTAAATTGGAGATGTAAAGCTCGGCTAGATGACTCACTTTTTGGGTTGTCTTGATGGGGAGGAAGTGAGCCACTTTAGAGAGGCGGTCCACAATCACCCATAAGGCATCATTGCCCTTTTTGCAATCTGGTTAGGCCAACTATGAAGTCCATACCTACCTCTTCCCACGTCCATTCAAGAATAGGAATGGGCTATAGAAGGCCTGTGTGTCACTAGTACTTGGTTTGACTTGGCGACATACTAAGCAATTTCCCGTTTCATACAAGTCCACCAAAACTGTCGACAAGGGTCTGGGTACATCTTGGTGCTTCCAAAATTTATGGCAAGAGGTGTGTTGTGAGCTTCATGAAGAATGATAGCTCGTAACTCCTTGTCCTTGGGAACGACAAGGCGATTGCCAAACCACATAACACCAAGCTCATCTTCAACGAAACAAGTGGCGGTTCTATTTTTCATCTTCTCTTTGATTTTTTGGATACCTTCAGTTGTTGATTGAGCAGCTTTGATCTGGTCTTCCAAGATGGGTTTAACCTCAAAAGGTAGCAAAATATCCGATTTGAACCACTTCCAGGTTAAGCTGCTGGAGCTGTTCATGGAGGGACGGTTGTTGTTCCAAGACCATGGAGTTGTAACTATAGTACTTCTGACTTAGCGCGTCCGTGACGACATTGCCCTTATCGGGTTCAGACCAATATCATAATCCTTGATGAGTTCCAACCATCTCCGTTGCCAAAGGTTAAGGTTAAGTTGGGTGAAGAGATATTTCAAGCTCTTATGGTTAGAGTAAATTTCGCGATGACTGCCTATGAGGTAGTGGCACCAAATCTTCAGGGTGTGAACCACGGCTACGAGCTCAAGATTATGGGTTGGATTATTTGCTTCGTGCGGCCGAAATTGGCATGAGGCATACACCTCCACACGACCTTCCTACATAAGAATTGTCGATGATCAGTAAACCACCGATCTTACGGTAGTCGTGAGAGATACTTGTTGTTGGGTAGGGACCCATCGGGCACAAGGCCAAGAGATCTGATAGCAAGGAAATGCCCATTTTATATAGGTTCGGGCCTCCCTCAGGATAACAACCCTACGTCCTGTTCGTATGTATTGATCAAATAGTGTCTCTTACAAAGGATGTATATGTTAGTGGCTACCCTAGACCTAATCGAAGGCTAAGTAGGCTGGTTTCGCAGGGCTCGACTCCTTCGAGGCGGCGGGTCTTCCGTGGGAATCACTAGGGCTTCTGGATGGCTTCAGGCTTCTAAGACTTGTAGAACCTCTTGGATCTAACTCGACTTGTCCTCCCCTATGGGATTGCTGATCCTTTTATAGGGGGCTCCATGAGTCGTGCTCGACATGGACTTATGCCCGAGTAGGACTCTGGCTTCCTTAAACGTTGGGATTGACTGCCTAGTTTAAGGGGTGTCCTCCCTCCTTATGGGGGGTTGCCTTATCTCCTGGGGATCCTCACTGGATACGTATACTTGCTTCGATAATCCAGGGAATCGTACACGGATACGTCCTCGTATACGGGATACCATACTATTCATCATCAAGCCCCCCATTAGTACGTGACGTGAGGCCATGACCGTTCTGTAGGAAATATGCCCTTCTCGGGAAAAAAACCTGAGTAGGCAAAATCGAGTGCTTTGTTGACAACATCCCCGAGTAGGTAATATCTCTACCGAGTAGTCACGAAATCCTTGTCGGGATAAACCTCCAAGTAGTCCAAGGTATTTCCTAGGCCGGCTTGCCCCAAAAAGCATCTTTATTGATTTAATCTGATCCGTCGATCACGGACACATGTTCGCTTGGTAGATTTCTGGGAAACCAAACCGTCGTGGCAGAATTTTCGCGTGGTGATGAAGAATCTTTCCTTTTTTCTGCGCTACTGTTTAGCTAATGTTTAGTGAAACCGCAGCTCGCTTGTCAATTGCGACGAACAGGAACTTGTATCCCCGGGTGAGACCGGGAAGGGCCCCAGAATATCCAGGCCTCATGTCATGAAGGGCCACCACAAGGGAATCGTCTGCAATGCTTGGGCGGGCTGGTGAATGCGTCTACCATGAAATTGGTACTGACGGCATCGCTTCACCAAGTCGCTCGCGTCACGGAGAGCTGTCGACCAATAGAATCCTTGTCTAAAGGCCTTTCCGACCAGGGTTCGAAAAGGTGCATGTGCCCTGCACACCCCCCCATGGATTTCCTCGAGTAGTTCTTTACCCTGCATCCGAGTGGTACACCTCATGAGCACTCTGTGGGCTCCTCGACGATAGAGGGCCCCGTTACCCAGGGAGTACATCCAAGTGTGTCGGGCAATCTACTCAGATAGTGCATCATCCTCGGGTACTGTCCGATCGTGAAGGTATATGCAGATGGGTTCTATCTACGAATCCTCAGGACCAAGGGGAGCTACGAGTAGACCCACACCTCCCCTTGGAGCGTCAATACCTGGTGACGTCCTTGAACAGCCCTTGGACTCGAAGTCAGCCGTCCCTTCGTCCACAGGTTCCCTAGAAGCTATGGACGGCATCGAAAACCTTTTTGCAAAGGTCCTAGGTGGACATAGAGATCGTGAGGACGCCAAGCGGGCAAGACTATCGACTCAGCAGTTATCCTTCCTTAGGATGTATCGTACTTCACGCCCGATGAATTTTTTCTCCAGCTTCCTCACCTCTGCTAAGTAGCTGCCATGTTCTGGTCTAATGTCTGATATTCCTTAGACACTTGGTTCGCTACCAGCTGTGAGTCCCCACTCATGAGTAGGTGACGGGTACCAAGTGCGGAAATGATTCGGAGACCGGTGAGCAAACCTTTGTACTCGGCCACGTTTATTCGTAGCTAGGAAGTCGATCTGTAGTGCGTACTGTAGGCACTCTCCAATTGGTGAAGTCAGTTCCAGCATGAGGCTAGTCGGCTGTGGAGTTCATTGAGCCCCCAGCTCAGGACGCCTGTCGTTCGACTTCAGTGAAGGTCTAGCCCCCTGTCGTGGCGCTTCTAGATATAATCAACAACTGAAAACGTTAGTCATAATTTGCTTTTACTGAAACTAACCTTTTGCCTTTTTGCTCGCTTTGTCCGGGGCCTAGAGGAGCGATTGGTCCAGTTAGAACAGGAGCGGGGAACCGACTTCGAGGCAAAGAGTTCTTGAATGGTTGGATGCAGATAGCCTGCTAAACTGACTTTAACACTTTCTGATTAGCTACTGTGCTTAATCTGTGTGTTTTGTTTTCTGAAAACCTAAACTCTATTGCTCTGCGAATGTTTGTCAGACGCGAGGGTTCTCGTAGACTTATTCGAACTTTGCATCCACTTGGAATTATGAGTTGTGCTGTATGCCGCTGACTGCGATCAACCATGCCTTAGGTTTAGTCGGATGGAGGTCTCATTGTCTCCTCATCATCAGTAAACGCGATAAGGGGTCTTCGTATAGTCTATCATGGCCATAGCAGCAACTCGCGTTCCCTTGTCGTAGGGATATTGGACGCCAGTTCATAAGTCCTATGTTTGCCCTGATTACGACAACATTGCACTCTTTCCGTGATGCCTTCTTTTCAAAGTAGTCAGGGATGCGGATAAGCAAGCGGATTATGTTGGCCTAGTCATATTCGCACCTTCTCTCCTTCCTTTACTTGTGGTCGGGGAACTTTACTATGAAACTGGGGAGCTAAGTCGACCATGCCTTAGGTCTGGTTAGGTGGGGGGCTCAGTGGCTTCCCCTGTCACCTGCACGTCAAGGGGCCTTCCTCGCATCCCTGACGGTTGCAGCGCGGAACCCTTTTCCCTTTGTGCAGGTCGAATCGTTGGTAACGTCTATGCGTGGCTTGATCATGCTTGATGCCACATACTAATCCAGCCCCCGACTGTCTTATTCAAGAAGTTTCTCGGATAGGCAGTCTAAAAAAATAAATATCGAACTAGAAACTTGATATTAAAAAACTGTGAACTGACTGAAGTATCATTTACAAGCTCCTCCTCTCGAGTTGTCATTGATTGCTCTAGAGACTCTCG
The DNA here is from genome assembly GCA_019208055.1 of Stipa capillata. Classification (NCBI taxonomy): domain Eukaryota; kingdom Viridiplantae; phylum Streptophyta; class Magnoliopsida; order Poales; family Poaceae; genus Stipa; species Stipa capillata. The sequence goes on along the minus strand of JAGXJF010002836.1, from coordinate 4,816 downwards.
TGCTCTTGTCGTGACCTACTAAAAAAGCTTGTCGAGTGCACGTGCTAGACGATGGCACCCGGAGCGTCTTATCATCGGCTTGTTCGTAGCTTAACGACTTGAGGCTGGAGTTGGTGCAACTTGAGACGAACTGGTGGTCGGAGGGATGATGACTATGCAATCTTACCGAAGGTGTTTGCACGAGGAACTCTCTAAGGGGACTCGACTATCTCTTTAGTGCTAACTCGAGCGACCTGGATTGGGTGACTTCTCCTGTGGAGCCATTGTCCTGCTGAGGAGAAATCCCTTTTTTGCCCTGGTTCCAACTAGTCGTAGAACCTGCTCTCCGACTTGGGGGGGGTGTTTTCCGAAGTCGTCGCTCGTAGTTGCGGTGGAGGTCAACGTGCTGTTCCTCCCGGCAAGACCTGGTCTTGGGATGTCGTCCTTCTCCGTCTGATTCCTCTTGTCGGAGAGGGGTCTTCCCTCGGTTGGAGCTGTGTGTCACCAACTGGAGTCAAGAAGACTCGGCTTGGGCTTGGGCCTGCTGTAGTTCAGCCCCTAGCCGTTGTAGCCACTGTACTCTATCGGGTGTTGTCAAATCTGCCGCCGGTGATTATGACAGCAGATTGTGCACCTCGATGAGTTTTTGAGCAGTTTGGAACACATATACCCCCGTCCCTTGAGGGGTTCCATCTGCTGCCGTAGGCATATTCCCGTTCTTGTGGGGAGTAGCCGTCGGGCTTCGACGTTATGAGCCCCCATGCTGATCTGGGACCTCGAGATCTTCGCGATCATCATGGATTGCGAGAACCACTCGAGGGTCTGGATTAGATGAAGAGTAGTTCCACTCCATCGCATCTTCCTCATCGAAGAGGATGTGAGTGGAATCTTGATCATTTGGTCGATCAGAGGTTGCAGGCGATAGCCCAGACATTGGGCTAGTCGCTCTTGCCGGGGAATCGTCGTTTAGCACCAATGTTCCACCGAAGGCCCTGGCGCATTTGGTTCTGAAGTGATCAACTTCGCAATCCGAGTGTTCGCCAGTGGCGTATCCTCCAAAATCTATGCGGTCACTTACCGGATATGGATCTATTGGGCCGAAGTTGTCGTAGAAGCCGCGATCTGAGTACCTGGTACGGCGCGTGACGGCGATCGGATTCCCTGCTGAATTTGCTCCCTCCTCCTCTGGTCGAACCGGGGAGGGCCGTGCAGTTGGCGTCATGGGCTGATCACGATTAATTGTACTTCTTGCCGACTCCGACACTTCCTGGACGGCTTGAGCCGGAGAGGTCTCCACAGTCAGCACCATCTGTCGACGATCGGTAAACCGCCAATCCTACGGTAGTCGTGAGAGATACTTGTTGTTGGGTAGGGACCCCTAGGGCACAAGGCCAAGAGATCTGACAGCAAGGAAACGCCCTTTTTATACAGGTTCGAGCCTCCCTCAGGATAACAACCCTACGTCCTGTTCGTATATATTGATCAAATAGTGTCTCTTACAAAGGATGTATATGTTAGTGGCTACCCTAGACCTAATCGGAGGCTAAGTAGGCTGGTTCCTTCTTTAACAACACTGGCATACTCTTTGCAATGGAGGAGAAGCCTTCGATGAATCAGCGGTAATATCCTGCCAATCCAAGGAAGCTTCGAATTTGCATGATAGACTTAGGCTATTTCTAATCTTAAACTGCTTGGACCTTGCTTCGATTGACAGTGACACCTTCAGTAGATAGGACATGGCCTAAGAATTCTACTTGAGATTTCTAGAACTCACACTTGGTGAATTTGGCATATAGCTGATGCTCTCGCAACTTCTCAACCACAAGTCTCAAGTGGATGGCATGGTCATTTTCAGTCTTCGAGTAGATAAGGATATCGTCAATAAAGATGTTGAATTTTTTTTTGCAATATTGCATGAACACTGAGTTCATCAATTGCATGAAGGTGGAGGGAACATTGGTCAATCCAAAGGATATCACGGTGTACTCATAAGACCCATATCGAGTTGTGAAGACCATCTTTGGAATGTCCTCAAATCTAATTTTGATTCGATGATAGCTCGAATAGAGATCAATTTTGGAGAAGACAGAAGCACCGGTTAACTGGTCAAAGAGATCATCGATGCAAGGAAGAGGATACTTGTTCTTCACAGTCACTTCATTTAGTGACCGATAATCGACCACCATTCATAGGCTAGAGTATTTCTTCTTCGCGGACATAGCGGGACATGCCCAGCATGAAGAACTAAGCCAAATGAATCCTTTGTCCTCTAACTCCTGGAGTTGTTTCTTCATCTTCACCAACTTATTAGGGGGAATTCAATAGTGACTTGGAATGGGTAGTTCAGTGGAATCAATGATGAATTCCACCGCTTGATCTGGTGGCATACCAAGAAATTCTTCGGGGAACACATCATGAAATTTGCACACCACAGGGACATCAGAGATAGAGGGAGCTTGGGTGCCGTCCAAGGCATAAAGTTGACAATGCATCAGCTTGGGCATGATTTCCAATTGTTCTCCACTGCTACTAGTCAGAACAAGGGATTTTTTAGCACAGTCAATTATGGCTAAAAAATAGATACTCTCATGGTCATGCTCGTCCTCATTTCTGAGTCGGGTGTTTGTATAATATGAGGGGTATGCATAAATGTAAATGGGATGCCATGATACTGTGCAAACTTGCTGGATATGGAGGAATGCAAGCTTCTGAATCAAAAAGAACTGTGGTAGGATGGGAGTTAACGGAGAACGTACCCAAAACCACTTTAGGTGTGGCCTGTGCCTCTTCAGCTGAGATGTGGTTCACCTTGCCACGGCCAGCTTGCTGTGGTTTGCCAGCATTCTGCTTCGATTGGAAGGACCAGGTTGAGACTTGGGAGCAAAAGAGCCGGAGGAGTGGGGCCAAGGGTAGCTGCTGGATACGTGCCCCATTTGTAGGAGTAACTCCATTATGGTTAGCTGACCTGGAGGATGAGGACATACATCCTCTTTGGGATTTGAGCGGAGTCTCCATGGGTATCTGGAGCCATTGTGTTGCAACATAAAGGTTACAACAAGGTTAGGAGACGAAATATATGTGTTGGAGTAAATTTATGCATGTGTGGGCAGCAAGGAACTTGTGGATAAAACACATCATTTCAGTAACATCTTCACAAGAAATTGAAAATCAAATAAGCGTGAGGGAAATAGGGATTAACGTAAGTCATAATAGTAGCATACAATGTTCATATTCATGACTGCATTTACAACGCCACTGAGCAAAATAAACATTACAACTCAACCTCAAAATATTGCAGCCACACGTGCATACTTAGTTGTTTTTCATAAATTAGCCAATTACATTAGAGGGTTATGGGGCCGCTTTCCCACAAAATAGAGCACCGTGGGTGAGACGACAGCTTTGTAGGATCTGTCCGTGAGGGGACCACTCGCGGTAGTGCATATCCTCAAAAGCCTCTAGGTTCACGGGAATAGGAACCCACCGTCGAAGAGGGGGAGGTTGGTCCCTGGTGGTGGAATGTCGTGGATGCAGCGGTGACCACCCGCAGCCATAGTGGGGCTACGGATAGTGGGGCAAGGTCCGTACTCAAACCCACCAATCTCCGAGGCTTCCAACTCTTGGGGAACTCCATCATACATAGAGTAGTATCCTTCCCCCGCGAGGGCACGCGAAGGGAAGATACTAGGAGCAAACTCCATGGGAACTGAGTAGACGGTGCGGCAAAGGCGTCAGCAAATGCTACCACTCTCATTGCCCAGGGCACGGTAGACCAAATCGAGGAGGCAAACCGTGCACGAGGAAAGAAACCGTGGGGTTGCTCCCATGTGCAAAGATCGGGGTATGGGGCGTCCATCCCTTCGTGGTCACACGAAGGGAAGTAGCGGAGTGGAGTCTCATCCATCCCAAGAAGCTCGTAGCAGAGGTGGCAAATTGTGGTGTAGGTTGTGTCCTGCATGGCTGACAAAAACAAAACACAAAACACACACACACAAAACAAAACAAAACAAAAAAAAAAAAACACACACAAAACAAAACACAAAACACAAAAAAAAAACATAAACAAAAAAAAACAAAACAAAACAAAACACAAAACAAAACACAAACACAAAAACAAAAAAAAACAAAACAAAACACAAAACAAAAAAAAACAAAAAAAACAAAAACACACACACACACACAAAACACAAAACACAAAACAAAAAAAAAAAAACATACAAAACAAAAAAAAACAAAACAAAACAAAACAAAAAAAAATAAAACAAAACAAAACACAAAACAAAACACAAAACAAACAAAAAAACAAAAAAAAACAAAACAAAAAAACAAAACAAAAAAAAACAAAAAAAAACACACAAAAAAAAACACAAAACACACACAAAAACACAAAACAAAACACAAAAAAACAAAAAAAAACACAAAACAAAAAAAACAAAACAAAACAAAACAAAACAAAACAAAACAAAAAAAACAAAACAAAACAAAACAAACACAAAACAAAAAAAAACAAAAAAAAAAAACAAAACAACAAAACAAAATAAACACACACAACAAAACAAAACAAAACAAACAAAACACAAAACAAAAAAACAAAACAAAACAAAAACAAAATAAAACAAACAAAACAAAACAAAACACACACAAAAAAAAACATACAAAACAAAACACAAAAAAAACACAAAACATACAAAAAAAAACAAAAAAAACACAAAACAAAAAAAACAAAAAAACAAAACAAAATAAACACACACACAAAAAAAAACAAAAACACACAAAAACACAAAACACACACACAACACAAAAAAACACACAAAACAACACAAAACAAAAAACAAAA
>JAGXJF010002835.1:0-20806 GCA_019208055.1 Stipa capillata | reverse complement strand
AGTATCAAGACAGCGGGTGAAAAGATCACCATAGAGGACTGGAGGCTTCTTACTTTGGAGCAGTGCAACCTCATTGTAGATGAAATAATGGAGTCATTTGAGGTGCCTGATAAATGGAAGTAGGACGTGCAACGAGCCGTGTTGTTGACAGCTTGTAAGGCTTGGAGACACTTCAAATACACCCTCATCAAAAAAAATTGAAGGAGGAAAATGAGCCCTTCGAGAAGTACTCGTGCATGAAAGAAGCTGAGTGGAAGCTATTTGTAGTGATGAAACAACGCTAGAATTTCAACGTCAAAGTGAAGAACACAAGGAGATAGTGGGCAAAAACTTACAACCATATAGACTTGGCACGCATGGGTAGATGGGTAAAAGATGGAAAAATAGGACGAAGAGGCATGCCGTTCGGGCAAAGAAGCACCATTTTCCAAAATCCAGACCCCCCATGCCCGATACTGGTGTGGAGGAATGTCAGCTAGGGGGAGGTCCACTTACCTAACCCTACAGATCAGGAAGTCTACCAACAATTGGTAAGATAATGACCACCCGGTTTTGCAAATTGTCCATAACTTAATATTTCCTGAATCATTGAATGAGCACTCTTCCCAAGGCTCATTCGTCTTCGACAAGACAAATGATATACTCAACATGGGAATGGGGACCATGGAGCACCCGGGGTCATGGAGTCATCGCAACGTGGGAAAAAACATTCCACAGGCCACCTTTGCCTTATCAAAGGAAGAGCGGAAGAGAGCTAAAGAAGTGGCAAAGGTCCAGCAGATCAAACTAGAGTTATGCGAGGAGTTTGAGAAAATGCTTGATGTTAGGGTTAATGCCACCCTCGATGCATGCATGCAGCAATGACATCCTAGCACTAGTGGCTAATGGAGTAGCTATGCGTCTACGAGCCCTAATGATCTAGATGATATCGTCGCCAGATACCCGGTGGATGAAATCCAAGGTCCCACCAATTGCTCTCTTCATGTAAAGTGCATTGATGTCTCCATAGAGGCTGCTCGTTGGGTGGCATTTCCACCCATTGAAAGAGAATTGTTGCATGGTGGCCTGATAAGTTAGGGTTTCATGAGGTTCAGCTCGGACCTCATTCATCACTCATTCAAACAAATACCATTGCCAAGTCCCAATACGAGTTTCAAATTTTAACCCAAGCCATTTGGTCATTCATCTAGTGGCCAAGGAGGGACATAGTGCTGCAAGACGCACCATCCATAGTAGCGAGCTTTCTCAGATCTCTCAGCCCCCTACTCCAATGGAGCTAGATTCAGTTGCTTCCGTTGGGCAAGAATCTCAAGAGAATCTAAACTGCCTTGCTCAAATCGAACTAGCTACACTGACAGTGCCCGAGCCAAAGAACACTATGCTAGTTCAGCATTCCATCCCTTCTCCGATGAAGGCAACATATCAAAGCGGGCCATGAAACAGGTCGACTACAAAAGTCTCCCTTTCATGGAGCTTGTCAGACAGTTCGTTCTTGGAGAACCAATGCTATCCGTTGAAGAACTGAACAAAGCAGGGCTTGTTTGCCAGAATTTTCACAAAATAAACATGGAGGAATTGAACAAGCCGTCTAAACAACGAGGAATTGGTATAACTGCTTGGTTCCAGCTAAACCATTTTCACTAGGTGTTAGATGATGAGGTCACGGACTATGCAGACATCTTCCTCTTCTACAACCTAAGGGAGTTGGACGCCGCCTTGATGAAAATATGGACACTATAAGTATTTACATAGAAATTTTACATTCCCTTGCAATTTGCTATATTAATGCATATAACAATGGTCTTCTCTGTTTTGTACATCTAATCAAATGATCACTCAAGCCAGAGCAAGGAGACAACTGCCGGGTTTCCTCCACCCAATCTTGGTCTCCGAGCAAAGCATGGATGCTGATGAAAAATTTGTCGAGGGACATGTGGCAGACTTATTGTGGAACCAATAGGACAAGGAGTTCATAATCCTTAGCTTCAACTGAGAGTAAGTGACTAATATTGATAGTTCATTATTTATATAGTTTATACAAAATACTAGTTATATATAACCATACAAACCTATTCTTGTAGTTATCACTGGAACTTGATTGCGATAATACACAAATGGAACAACGTTATATACCTTGATTCCTACAAGCGTCGGAACCACAACTTCACGCGTATCACCGAGTTAATTGACAAGTCATTAATTAACACATTTACTTCCTACATTATTATTTTTATTCATATATTCTCTTATATATATCCATGAATTTAATCTTACTTCATATAGGTTGGAATTGATCTTGGAACAAAGATGATGACCAAGACCGAACTCATGGAGATTATGGGGAAGTTTTTCTTATTCTTCACTAACGAAGTAATCAATGTCAAGGGCGAGTACCATGAACCCTAACTGGCTATGAATGTGAATTGAAATGAGGATACTTAGTTTCGTGGATATGTCGATACTTAGAAGTTTATTTGTTCTTCATGTACTTAGTTATGTAGATATCGATGGAGATGTTAATGTGTGCTTTCTATGCATATTTTCTTCATATCATAAAAATCTGTTCATTTGCTGTGAATGTGAATGTGTACCTGTGAATATGAAATCTGTGAAATTTCCTGTTTCAAAGCAGAAATAAAAATAAAACAAACATTGTTGTTATAATTGCTATTCTATATGGTTCATGCAGAAGAAATCGTCTAGAATATCCATTATGATAGTAAGATCACATAAATATTCTAGATGGTTCAAATCTGAAGAATCATCTGTGATGTAAATGTAATCCTAAATTATTTAGTAAAATGAACCATCTCGGATAACATCACACGTAAATCAAGACGATTTAGGAACCGTTTAGATAAAGACCGATTATCTGTGATGCATATTCCCAGATGGTCGCTAAAATCGTCTCGAATGACGATTTTGAACTATCTATAGATAACTTTATTGTAGTAGTGTGAAAAAGCATGGACAAAGATATTAGCCCATACACTGAGAAAGCCTATGGAGCAGCAAACCAAGGTTAGGTTAGGTTTGGAGCAAAAGCAAATAAATGGATGCACATGGAAATGCAGTTGGCTGTGGGGCCTAATCTCCTTTTCAGTTTTATAAGTTCCCATGTCCTTTCCTGCTTGATTCTATGAACCTGGAAAGGCATGCATCTTTCACCCATCTTTTTAGACTTTTTTTTTCCGATCCTTGGCTGCCTTCTAAGAAACGGCTCTTCAATCATTATCCTCTGTGGTTGTGGTCAGCCTTCCTGGTTGCTTGAGGGCCTGTATCTGTGTGCTTGATTCCTAGCTGACCAAATCTTTCCCCAAGCACTAAAATAAATAAAAGAATATCTGCAACATTGACATGATTTGTTTAGAGAGATTGACGCCAACTTTGGACAATGCACATGTTCCAAATGATCAATAGATGCAAATTGTGCTTGGGACTCTGTTCAAAGATAGCAAGTGAAGTGACATCAAGACGTAGAGATCAAAGCCGTGGTCCTAATGGAACCACTTTGCCGTGCTTAGATAAGAAATTAATAGCCACTCAAGGGGAAAAACATCGAAGGAGGAAAAAAGAACTAGAAATATAGCTCAGGATTATTAACATTTTTCTTTTCTTCTGGTGGAAAGGGCCTGTGAAAGCAAGAGAATAGCATCCCTATCTAACTACAGCGCTGGAGACCGACAATCGTGGCAAAGACAAGGGCATAAATGCTTACTCAAATCATAGATTTCTTATCACATTAAATGTTATACATAAGGTTTGATGGAGCCGAACAAAATGGAGATTAGCCAGGCTAAGTACAATAATATTCCAGATTGGAATGCTCCCTGCGGTGAAAAATGAGCCATGCATCTTTCACGGGAGCTGCAGCTACAGTACATGCTACAGTCTACATTGTACTAGAAACATTTAATCCGAGCAAGGGTCCAAATCATGTCAGTTTATGCATCAAATCAGAGAAGAAATATCTCAAATAAATTCGACATTTCTTTATTCGCGCCACTACACCAACGAACACTCTCGCTCCCACAGGTAGGACACATGCCTATCCATAATGGATCAAACGAATTAATCCTAAAAACGTAACATGTTATAATATTTTAAAGTTAAATAAGCAAGTGCAGGAGAGGGGAAAACGAATGAGAAATTCAGCAACGGAGAAAAGGTAGAGATCCCCCATTGCACTGCACGCCGAGGGAATACAGGTACATGCAGAGCAGGACTATGAATGTACGTGCGGCTGACGAAGGGTGCGCGTGAACGGTTGCGTTTCCCGCATGATTGGAGGCTAGGCAATAGACATGAAAGTGCTAAAAGGCACCCTTGTCTGCTCCTTGGCCGCCTCCTCCTTGGACTTTGCACGCAAATAGCATCTGCCCCTCTCCTCACGTCTCCCTGTCCTCCCCCTCCCCTGCTCCTCTCTTTCTATCTACCTCTACCTCTACCTCTACCTCTACCTTCTCTCTCTCTGTTCAGAGGTGTACTACAGGAGACAAAGGCTGTGGCAGCACTCAAAGAACTTTATTGCCCGTCTTGGTGGGAGGAACTGTAAAAGTCACGCACAAAATAAAAGCTGCTGCTACCAAAAGCTATCTGCCTTTTTTCTTCACCAACTGTGGCATGCATACAAGTTTGTGCATGAATGATGAGGCGGAAATGTGTCAGTCAGATCTTCCTGAAGCAGAGCTTGCTACCACGTTATACCTATGCACCTTCCTATACCTCTGCTACCTCTGCTATACAACGTTATACAGCTGTGAGCTGGATCTGGCATACCTTACCTTACCTTACCGGAGGAGCCGTCTTCGCCACCTCCCCGAGTAACCGTGGGTTATAAGCCACAAGAGAGAAAAGCCTAGGATAGTCAAGTTGTCGAAACGAAGATATGTCCGTAATGTGATATATAGATCCGTCGAAGCAATATCGTTTGGTTTGCTCTCTCCATCGCTGGACTTTCTCGCTCTCTATATCAACTTTTAAGACCGTGACCATCTCATGTCATGTACAACTATCAATAACACATGGATTCAGATCATTTAAAATCAAAAACAGAAGAATCTTTCAATACAAGACAGCCACACATGACATAGCAAAGCGTACAAATAAAAACATGGACCAAACCGAGAGGACGTTCCAAGAACAGGGATACCTTCCCATAGAGTCGCTTTCTGGCTCCTTGGTTTCCTCACCTAGATCTTCCTTCACATAATTTTTTTTTGATGTAAACTATCTTACCCTTATTTTCTATATTTTCTTTTCACTTTTGAAAGGAACTAACTCCCTTTTAATTGAATAGCACAGCTCTTGCCATTTCCTCAAGTAAACCACATGGTTATCTAGATCAACAAATTTTGAATGAAGGTGTTTGATTACACAAATTAATGTATATAGTGGTTCGACTTGGGTCGTGAGTTTACCATCTAAACTACTCTGCATTTATTTGGGCATAATAACCTTCCATGCCAAATCATTAGGTTTCAAGCCAGAGCATTCCACCATTCAAAATTGTACCTAGAGTTAAGACAGAAGGGACACAAATCAGATGTATTTTTAGGTTCTTGAACTTTTCTCAAAATATATGTACTTCTATATTTTTAATGTAGTTTTAGTCATTTTGTTTTTATTTTGCCCTTCATTAGTGTCATCAAGAAAAGAGAATATTTATTGTTTTGGGAAGGAAAAAGAGATGTGCATGAAAATGATTAAAGGACAATATTAACATTACACTAATGCCCTTAACTCTTGCGACAAACTCTAAAAGGACATCTATTTTAAATCGGAGCAGCATATATCATATGGAGTAAAACAGAGCTGCCTGTCGCCACACTGATGTCACTTTCACTCCACACACATGCGACAAGAGGCAAGAAAGGTTAAGTTAAAAGAAGTGATGGTGAGATTAAAACAAAAGGACAGATGGGCACATTAGCAACTGAACTTAGCCAAAAGGCATTAATGGTGCCCACCAATCCACAACTTTTGCCACCATGATTAGTGACTAAAACGTATTACCTACGATCTATGCCGCAATAGTAGTATGTAACATAATCACTTAGTGACAAGTGGACCATGAAAACTAAGTTTATCTACCTTTGAAAAGGGTTGTAGATCCACAATTTCTCTGTTCTCTGGGTTTTTATGTTAGTAAGACAAAATATCTTTTGTCACATGGAAAGGCACCTTTTGCAAACTTGGAGTTACTCAACTTTGATAAAATAAAGAAATAGGAGGCCAACTGGAGTAATTAATTAGAGAAACAATGGCAATGACACGTGAAATCACTCTGCGCCTACATAATTCCACCGGCAAATGGACCCCACAGCTAATGAACTGAATTCCTGTTCTTCCATAGGCCCTGACAAAGGGGCTCCGTCACTGGTGAAATTCGAGGTGTCCCATTTGCCGTTGTGGCTCATGCAAAGCTTCTATTAAAAACTAAGCTTCACAAGCATAGAATGTTTCCAAGTTGATTTGAGTTAGTGATCTGCCACATCAATGTGGGCCCACAATTAGGCCAAAAAGTGTCCATTTGGTTTGGACCAAAAGGTTATTTTCGTTTGCATAGATTAAAAAAAAACAAGATACCTCAGCTCCAAACATATTATTGGTGGAGCAAATCCTGCCACCTAACCAAACACAGATTAATTAAATAGGGGTGGTTAAGCTTAGTGGCAGGGGACCACCTAATTGGCCACATACCACACAAAAAAACACAACAAACAAAAAATCTTGGTTTATTTCTGAAAGCATAATCTTTTGATGATTCAAGTGGGAGAGTAGAGGAAGCAAGAGAGAAGGAACACAGGCCACACTTGTTGGAAAAAAGAAGAGCAATAAGTGATAGTGATTTGTTTCGTCAACCTTTAACATGTTAAATAAAAATACGAGGAGAGGTATCTAGTGAAAAATATTGTCGTAGTGTAAAGCTGTGAGAAACTGAGAATATATGCATATAGGTTCTCATTTTAAAAAGTTTCTGGAAATTTGTAAAAGTAGGTTTCGACAACGACCACGGTATGGCCAAGATTGATGACTAAATTCAATCAAGAAAACGATGTGCAAAATGGATAACCAAGCAAAATATGAGAAATAAATGAAAGTGGCCAATTTTTTAAGGTCATGTTTCGCCCTGTTTATTTACTCGATAAAAGTATATCGACTTTCTGCAAAATAGATATACTCCATACCGGCACCAATCTAATCCGATGAACATATATTAGGTTTGATTGATACTTGACTCTATTGTATAGACAAGCTCCGAGAAGGTTTAAATGGAAATAACAGGAGTTGAGCTTCTTCCATAGATTTTAAAAGACATGCAAGCAAAATATTTATATATTCACATCAAATAGAACAGCAAAGCAAAATTTTGATATATTCACATCTTTGGAACTTGATGCATGCACGATGGCCCATGCATTGCAAGCACCGGTTTGAGCGGATTTGGTTCCAGGGCCAAGAAAACATAGCGAATATCATTATTTACTTCCTCTACACTGTCAATCCTTGCAACATTAGGAAATGGAAAAAGAAAAGATCCCTTTTTTACTTCAAGGAACTTAGCTATAAATATTATCAAAACTATAGATCACATTTGGGTGTTACAAAATCTATAACCTCCATGCCTATTTGGTAGTCAAAGGATATTCTCCCTCACTCTCCTCCTATGTGCTTCAGATAGTGAACTCCCCCAAGCTTATAACAAGAAGGGTGTTCTCCCACGTATTTACATATCTACCGTACAAAGAATTTACCAATTCCCTCTACATGCCATCAATGGCGATCGTTACCGCCGCCGGTAGCCCTTCCCAGCCCCCACCCCACCTTGGCAATGGCTTGTCCGCAACTGATGCGAGACGGACGACAGCACGCGCGTTATCATGCTTCACATTGTGCCACAATCGCTCAATGCTTGGCGTAAGAACTTTGCCGGCCCAGTCCTCAAGCTTATCATCGGTGAGCCAGACACTGCCAACCATACAGTCAATGGCATCTTCATCAATTCTGAATGAGTTGCTGCTCCCAATGACCGATTCAAATTTTGCCGATATGCAATCTGTAATAGTCTTCCTAAATGGTCGGAAGTCGACTGGTCGGAACACAATAGCATCATCAACAAGTTCCAATAGATCGCAGTCAGGGGCCGGTGTCGAATACATGGATGCAAGCTGCCCTTTCTCTTGCTCTTGTTCAACTGAGACATCGCTGGAATTATGCGAGCCCTCAGTGTCATCCAAGGCACCAACTGCCAAATTGAGGTCAAGAGACAGACCATGGCCACTGGACAATTCTTTCGCAACCTTTGCAGGGCGAACATCATCGCATAGCCAATCTGCTCGGTGCTTGACCTGCTTGTCCCCAATCGAGAGCTCTAGCTGCCAACTAGAGCTTGCTATCTCCAACATCCTTCCTTCATCTTGGAGCAAATTCTCAACGTTTGGCCCTTTAAGCTTGTCAGGTACCCAACTGGTAGTGAGAACAAAGATGACATTCCCAAGGCTGATCTCACGGCCACGGGAATCTGGCAGGCGACCAGTCTCCATTGCTCGCTTGATCTTTCCACAAACAACCATGTCCAAATGATCAATGCCCTCAAGAACAATGACTGAGAATGGGTTCTGCCGAACTGCCTCAGTGACCCGATCGAGCGCAGTTTTTCCCCAGAAACCCATGTTCAGTCCATCATTCCTAACCCTGCCCAGTTGGGAGTCACCACCAAACTTCACAACTACTGGTCTTGTGTTTGCCATCAGCTCAGACAATGCGTTCACCATCTTCCGCTTACCTGCCTGATCAGGGCCAACAAACAGGAGCCACATGTCACCCCTTGTCCCAAGGTTCTGACGCTTCCCACTGCCAGATCTGCCTTGTACTACAACAGCAGCGATGGCTGAAGCGGCATCTGACTGCCAGCTAACCTTCTCTGTCAGCCCCTTAAGGAGTCTCTTGAAGGATTCAATATCGGAAATTCCGGCTATCTTAGCCTTTTGCATGGCTGTTAGCCCCTCGTAATTTTCATTCCGCTCTTTCTCCACAGTAGGATTGATGCCTGGGTCCAAGCGACCAAGCATAAGGTCGGTTTTCACTGGGCTTCCTGGTGGGCTCTTGCGGAGCTCAGGTGTCGGGGTGCCTGTGGGCTTCTTCCAATTGGTGTTCATCTTAAGAGTGGGAATAGCAGCACCCCTTGCATTTGCCAATTTGGGCTGAACAGGCGGGCATGGACCAAACGAGGCCAGTGGCACAGAGAGTGCTGGCGCCCCTGGACGGGTTGAATGGATGCGGGCACAGGTCTCACGCCATTTCTTCTCAAGCTCACCCGTGCTCCTCTTCAATTTCAACTCTTGCTCGTTGGACTGTACAAAAAGCAAGGGGCTCAATCACGACTCCTTTTTTTGTGAGGTATATCAATCACAATTCCAGTAGAACAAGAGCTGACTTTGTGAAGGTTTAACATGGAAAAACACAAACCTGAATTTGATCATTGCTGCGCTGCAGCCAATGTGGCAAACCAGGGTTGGCAGCCTCAGGCCGGGATGCTGGCTTGTCCGTCCGCTCCACTGCAAGCTTGGCGAGCTCACGCTCATAGCCACCCTTGCAAAGCATGCACATGGCTGGCTTCGCCATCTGAGTATGGTCACCACCTGGTGGCCATTGGAGAGGCATCGGTGTCATCGGCATAGGCCGGAGCATCGGTGACAACATCCCCACCGAGTTGCTGAGAATTCCGTTGCCGCCAGACCTACAAAAATCAATAATTCATTACATCTCCGGAGTTACACTACAATGCGTGAGACTGAATACAAAATTAGAAGCCTACTAGGCTACTATTGCTACACAAAAAGCAACCAACTTTTTAGGATAGCACCAATCGCACTGAACTAAAAATCTTCGGTTATATATCATATCAAAGTTTTTCTTCTCCCAAAAATAATCTTTTGTCAGCTGAAATTGGGAATAAGTAATGATCTGGTTCCCAGAAGAACACAAGACTGAGAAACAATCAACGGAACAAGAGCGGACATGTTAGATCCAACCAAGAAGCTAAAATAGCAAGGCTGACGCACCTCAGAGCAGTGGCGGCAAGCGGCGTGCTGCGGGCGATGGACACGGCCTGGAGGTCCCATTCATCCTCCATCCCTGCGTGGTAGATCTTGCACCGGAGGTACGTGGCGCAGGCCGCCGTGGCTACGGCCCACACTTTGCCGCGCCCGAACCGCCTGAGCAGACGCCCCATCTCCGCCACCGCCGCCTTGCCCCCCTCCGACGCCGCCGCGACGGGGCCTTCCACTAGCCACTTCAGGTCCCCGAGATCAAGAACCACCGCGCCGTGCTCACCCACGAGCCTCTCGATCATGGCGCCCAGCTCCCCGATCCTCTCCGCCATCGCCGCCTTGTCATCGGCGAGCTTGGCGAGTTCCGCCTCCAGCGGCAGGATCTTCGCCCCAGCGAGGGCAGGGGAGCCGGCAGTCGGAATCCTCCGGATTGCCTCCTTGAGCACCGCGTCCGGGCCGGCGTCTCCGACGAGCACCGGGTTGCGGCGCGCTGGCTTGAGCATGACCTCGAGCACCTTGCGCGCATCGTCCCCGCCGCCCCCGCCGCCGGCCCCAGCGACGGCCGCCGCCAAGCGAGGGTTGAGGTACGTGTTGGCGGTGCCGGCGCGCGGGAGAGGGGAAAGGGAAGGGGAAGGGGAGAACGGGATGGGCGTGGACGCCGGGGTAGACACGGCGGTGGACGAGGACGGGGAGGGCGAGGTGAGGGACTGCTCGATGGTGGACTTGACGGCGGCTGAGGAGAAGGACGCCTCGCGCATGACGCGGCTGACGGAGGGGTCGTCGAGGATGGAGAGCACGAGCTGCTCGAGCTCGACCTTGACGGCGAGGAGCGGCTGCTGCGCCGCCTCGGGGCATCCCCGTCGCTGCTGCGCCTGCGCGCGCTTGAGCGCCGCCACGAGCGCGTTGGACACGGGCGGCGCGGCCGCCCCGCCCCCCTGCGCGCCTGCCCCCGCGGCAGGCAGCCTGTCGAGCGCGACGGAGAAGCAGAGATCGAGCGCGCGGCAGTGGAGCGGGTGCGTGCCGCCGGCGGCGGCGGCGGCGGCGGCGCCTCCTCCCCCGGCCGCGGCCCGCGCGCAGGCCTCGCGCAGCAGGCCGGCCGGCGCGATGAGCAGCGCGGCAGCGACGTGGAGCGGCGTGGTCTGGCCGTGCCTCCGCTGCGCCGCCTCGTCCATGGCCCGCGCCAGCGCCGCCGCTGCCTCCGGCGTGAGCGTCTGCTGGATGGTGCTGAGATCCGCCCTCATCGTCGTCGCCGCCGCCACGGCCCCCGGCTCATCAATCGATCAATGAACCCCGCGAATTCTCTCCTCTTTGCTACCTACGTTCCTCGTTCTTGACTCACCGCCGCGCGGAAAAGTGGAGTCTTGGAGGGGAGCAGAGACGGAGGGGAGGAGGCGGAGGGAACGAGACTGCTACGAGGAGGAAGAGGAGGAGAGAGAGAGAGACAGAGAGAGTATAAGCATTAAGAGAGAGAGAGGAGAGAGGCGAATAGAATCTTCGTCTCCGACTTCGCTTCCTCTCTGCATTTTACACTAGCGGCACCCGCGGAGGAGGTGAGAACGAGAGAGAGAGAGAGAGAGAGGGAGAGAGAGAGAGCAGAATTTCTTTTTCTTTTTACTACTTTCATTTTCATCTTTTTTTCTGTTCTGTTTGTTGGTTTTGCCCGTGTGCGCCTTTTCATCAGTGAAGAGAAGTATCGCGTCATCACTTTTTCGTCTTCACCTTCAATAAGAAAAACAAATCGTTTTCCTTCTTCCGGCTGGAAACGTTAGTTCTTTTTCCCGAGGGATATATGTGAACGCTTCTCAGGAAGAAAGCCGATAATTTTTTGGAAGATTATAATGGAAGAAAGTCAAAAGTTTGTAATTTTATTTCACTTCTTTTTAATCACCCAACACCACACTTACACAGCCACGAGCTGATCACTTCCGACACACCACTTGGCTGATGCCGCGTGCTGCGACCACACACTTTCGTGTCATTTGGCAAGATTTAGCCTCTCCGTCCCCAATGGTGTGTCGATGATACCAGTGGCGTGGCTAAAATGTTCTTTTATGGCACAGAGGTGAGACTTTATTTGTAGTGGTAATGTTGTTTCTATATGATTTGACAAGTGATATGTCACGTCTTAGTGTGCTCTTTTTTTCTTTTTTATAGACTAGAAGTTCAATACGTTGTGGGAAAGGAGATTCTCAACTGCAGAGGTAGTTTCCAATGGCCAGATACGAAAGATTTGGATAATGAACTACTTATAGAAACTACTACTCGCCAGTGCCAAGGACTCCGCACTACCTCAGATTACAGCTCTGCTGAACACCCTTCACTGACGGGCTCCGTCTTGCCCGTCAGTCATATAGTGTACCACTGACGGACGTATGATCGCCCGTCAATAGAGATGCAGCCAAACTCAGCAGATTTGGGGAAAAAACATATCACTGACGGGCCTAAATATCGGCCCGTTAGTGATGTCTTGTTATCACTGACACGCAGATCTACTGACGGGCAAAAATATCCAGCCCGTCACTGATCCGTTTATCTCTACTGACAGGCTAAAAATTATTCCCCGTCAGTGATGTTTCGGGCAGTATCACTGACGGGCACGTTATTTACTGCCCGTCAGTAGTGTGTAATACTCCACTGACGAGCTCAATATTTGATCTGTCGGTGATCTCATGGCTTGACCCACTGACGGGCCAAAATTATGGCCCGTCAGTGATGTTATGGCCTATCTATAAGCCCACCCGGCCACCCCTACAGCCCGATCTACTCAAAATCCCTAAGCCCCAATCCCCTCCACCCCAAATCCCTAAGCCCCGATGCCGCCTCCTCCCCGCGCCCCCTCCGCCTCCTCCCGGACGACGCCGCCTCCTCCCCGACGCCGCCGTCGCCGCCCCGACGCCGCCTCCTCCCCGACGCCGCCGTCGCCTCCCCGACGCCGCCGCCTCCGCCCCGACGCCGCTGCCTCCTCCCCGCGCCCCCTCCGCCTCTAGCCCCCTCCGCCTCCTCCCCGACGCCGACACTGCCGCCTCCTCCCCGAAGCCGACGCTGCCGCCCCGACGCCGCCGTCTCCGCCCCGACGCGGCCGCATCGTCGCCGTCTCCCACGCTCGGCTACATCGCCGTATCCCACGTTCGGCTACCAGATCCACGGCCCCGGTATGTGTCGATTTCGCCTAGGTATGTGGCTTTCTCGGTGGTTGGATCTCTGCTCATGTGAATTGATGTGATGGGGTTGATTTGGGTTCTCGGTGGTCGTTAACTGATGCTTCTGGAGATTCGGGGGAGAGGAGCACGCGGTGAGGAGGCGGTGGAGGAGGAAGCGCCGAAGAGTTGGACACCAGTGCAGCACCGAGAGCCCGTCCCTCGCTTCATTCAGCAGCAACGCCTCAACCTCCCCGTGAGTTCTCCTCCTCCCCTCGATTTCTCGCGTGTTCATCTTGTTCCTGGTTGCGAATCCGTTCGACGAAATGCTGAGTCGCGCTATTCTTGGTTTCTTGCTGCGTTTGCAAAGGTTCTGGTCTTGGGTGGTGGTTGATCGCCTGTCGTCCTTTTCCGTGCAGGCGACCCGTTCGACGAAATGCAGCAGGGAGACGCGGGGGCGGGGACTTCCGGCGGCGGATCGGCGGGGACGTCCGGCGGCGATGGCGGTGGCGGGGGTGGTGGAGGGGAAGAACGGATTAATTTTTTTTTATCCCTAAAATGGAACCACTGACGGGCAGAAACTCTTGCCCGTGAGTGATTTTCAACTTCTGCTGACAAGCAACAGCCCGTCAGTGGAGACGCACACTTCCACTGACATGCTCGTAGTGACGGGCGCTAAACCCGTCAGTGGAGGGGTTTAAGCGCCCGTCAGTAGCGATGTATTCTGAGGTAGTGCCGGTCTTCTTAGACGTAGTGATCATCAAAATTCTAAGGTCCTGATTGAGGCGTGTGGGCTAGGATTCAAAAAAAAAGAGACCAGTGGTGAGCTAACAGGATTCAGGGTAAGATAACTCGCCGACGATAGAGAAGAAAATATAATTGTGGAAGACAAAACCTAATCTCGTAAAGGTAAACATTGATTGAAGCTATGCAACTATGTAGAGGAGTTGATGGTGAGGTGGACCTCTATCCTCTCGAAACTTACAGATCTAGCATCATATCATCTGAATATAGCGGCGGGGTGGCATGCTCTTAGGATGAGACCAAGCAACCGTCAACGAGTAAGAAAAAAGCCCACTAGGCAAAACCAAACCCATATTGGGTGAAGCCTCTAAAGGGAACAACGAGAAAAGTTGCGCTACTATGTACAAAAGGCAATTAATAAGTGGAGGGAAGGGGCCAAGAAAAATGTAGTACATATATATAGTAGGGATGTTGACGAGATAAAGTTGTCTTCATGGAGGTCAAATCAAAATTTTACATGATTATTCACATCCTATTTTTAGGACGGATGCACAAGAGCACGAGAAGGATGGAATACACGTGATATTTATGTCTTTACATATAGAACTTCTGTTTGTATCGAGCTAAAGACGTTCTACCTCTAGTCAATTTAGGCACTTATTTGCTATCTTACTTGACTCTTGAATGTGTTTTTCTTTTTGCTTTAGTTATTCAAAACACCGTTGTAAAATAGGGCTTGAGGTTGCTGTAGGGTCCCTACAAAATACAAAGAGGCGTTCCGGGGATATGTTTTGAACTTAGGAAGGACTCAGCTTTATTTATCTTGCCAAAAAGGACTAGGCTCCATGTCTTATATGTAAATTAATATCGTATATGAATTATATTGGTGCATATAAAATTCCTAAACTATGCTGCCTTACAAACATGCCCTAATCTAAAAAATATGGAGACTTTCTGTCGAATACTAAAACTAACGAGACTTGTAACTAAGATATAGTGTTCACGTCTATGTTTTGCTCGCAGTTGTGTGAAATACTTGGCTTTTTGAAGCGATATTTCCGAAGGAGAGGTTTATGTGGAAAGTAATGTGGTTACATGTAAATCATTCTTCATCCATTGTTTGTTTGTCAGTGTCAACTTTTAGGTATTTTGCATGTACGCAAAAGTTTGCTAGCGACCGTGAAAGAGGTGAGAACGGATTGGCTAATTTCTGACCGATCCGAGTTGGAAAGGAATATAGATAGTATGTGTCTAATTAGATATTGCTTGGGAAATGTTGAACCAAGACAAGTTCAGATTCTTTTTTGTTGGAAACGAATACAAACACAGAAATGTACGTACTATCCGTCTGCTATGTATACGACTTGGACTAGATGGACATACATACGCGCAAATTTCCAACAATACATACATCTCTTTTTTATCTGAGCAACCAACTGACTTAATACATCTCTGTTTGACGCTGTGCTTGCATGTTTTCTCTATATTATAACTGTTTTAGAGTCCAAAATTGGGAAATGAGTAGACCTATATTTCGCGATGATATCTCAACTTTTCAATTGCGACTATTTTAATTAAATTCCATTTAAGTGCCCCAAATGCGTCAGAAATATCAGGACAACATTTGCATCACTCGATATTTCTCTGATTTCTAGCTTTCAATATCATACTTTCTTGGCAGTTTCAAAATACATACATTCATTCTATTATATACTAAAAAATATCGTTAAAAATATATCTAGCCATTAATTTGGTTAACCCTATTATTATTAGTAAATCACAACTAATAGATCTTCATAATTGTACCTAAACAGATTACAATCGATATATTATCATAACTGTACCTAAACAGATCACAGCCAATAGATCATCATAATTGTACCTAGACATATCATAGCCGATAGATCTTCATAATTGTACCTAGACATATCACAACTGGTGGATCTTCATAATTGTACCTAGACCTATCACAACCAACGGATCTTCATAATTGTACCTAAACAGATTACAACTGATAAATTTTCATACCTACATTTAAATATCATCTGACCATTGATGTGGTGTACCTTAATTACTAAAAGACCACAACCGATAGATATTCATAATTTTACACCTCATAAAAAACTAACTAAGCTTTAAGTCTACCTATTGATCTAATATCAATGACCGATGATATGAACTTTAACTCCACGTACTAATTTAATATCACATACAAGTCTAAGAAAACTAAAGATATTAAAGGCGTTTTCTACGTAATTACACGGGCTACTGTGCTAATTATACATAAAATAAAAAACAGTAGCGAAACATGATTTATAATGATTTTTTAATGTACATGAGCTAGTCAATGTAGTTTGCTTTGCCCACATATTTGTAGCCTTGTTCTGTTCCTCACTTTGTAGTGCCCATTTAGTGTAAAACCTTATTAATTAGCTTGTTACAAAATCTTGTATAAGGTTTAGCCTTTGAGAACTATCATGTCGGATAAGGATTTGCTCTTGAAAGGGGATTGAATCCATTTGGATTGATCCTCGTGTGCTGGTTGAGAACCCTGCATACTTCCATTTGATCGTGAGGTTCTTGTGTTTCTTTCTTCTTAGATTGGTTCACGCAAGCTCAGCTTCGGTTTGTATCGTAGCGCAACGCTGGCTAGTTATCTACTTGGTTTTGTACTTGAGAAGAAGCGTTGCTGTTATGCTATGATTGCTAATGTGGTTTGCTTGTACCAAGAAAAAATGAGGCTTGTGCATGTTAGATTTTTCTTTGAAAATTCTTCTATAATATGTGTTTTATTTACTAGTTTTGATGGATCATAATCAAAGCTGTGTGTTGAGGACCGTGAAAAGTGGGAAAGGAAAAAAACCTACCTTTAAACCAGGGTATGTCATTGTAAAGAACGGTGAGCCATTGGACGATTGCTGTAAAGGTGTTTGCACACAAACACAACTTATACAATATTCGCTACTAAAATAGAATCCATGTGTATATAGCCTAGCATTTATTATCCACAATAAACACAAACATAACAACCGGTCCGCCTTCGTAATCACACAAAGCGCTAGCTTATCTCCTTGTTATTTTGTGGCCTGTGAGGTAAGTTGGGATCTTGTGGCTGGCATCTCACACTGCCGGCCGGCCTCTCCCTGAAAGCAATGTTCCGGAGCTGATAAGGGCGGCCTGCCCATCTCTTGTCCTCACTTGCGAAAAGGCACCTTTGTCATATCCATCTACGATTGTTTAACTGCTAACATGCTTTACTAGCTAGTTAGTGGATGCTGTTGGCACTAATGGAGTTGATGCGATGTGTTGCGAGTGTTAAAGTTTTCGTAGTGCCCTGATTACATAGTTTAATATGGGGGAAGGATGTCGACGGGATGAAAAGTGAAATACTCTTTTAGAGACGAGAGTTGCGTGTCACTTCGACCTTTGCTCTCGATCTGAAGTTAGAAAGCTACACAGGGTGATAACCTCCGTCTTCGAATTCAAGTTTAAGGGTGATGATAGCGAGCCATGAATTAGCTAGCATGCACTTATATGTGCATCCAGATTAGAGGACATGAACTTATGTCTCGGATAGTTTTATTATTATTATCTACTCTCTGCGTGGTAGTCTGTATATAAAATGTTTGGACGTTCTTCTTAGAAAAATTAATATTCAGATAGATAGCGCTAAATATACTCTCTATGTGGTAGTCTGTATATAAAATGTTTAGATGTTTGTCTTAGAAAAATTAATATTCAGATAGATACCGCTAAATAGGTGTTCAATTGCACCTTTTCTAATTTATGAGGGGCCAAACCCTCGTACCCCATCACCCTGTGGGGCTTGAGAGCCTCCACATAATTACTAGCATGTGTATTAAACGAGTACGAGTGTATGCATATGCGCGGCATATGTTAATGTGTGTGGGAATATATATCTTGCATGAAGTCTCTCAAAAGATTTATTTCAGAAAGAAGTTTTATTGATTTTTCGGCCTCTAACATTAAGAGGATGCACACAATCCAATAGGTTATAGCAATATAAAGTATATAAAATAAAATAACAAATAGCCCACTGGTTTACATCCGAATGCAATCAAAAGGAAATATAAAAGTTCAGGTCATAGAGCCAACACCCAGACAATTTCTAGAACACGGGCTACTAGTAGAGAAGATGTCTATCATTATAGCTTTCAATAATCTGCTCCCCTTTGCGAAGCTTTGTCTGTGTTCTAGCTTCCACTACTGCAGATACAGACACCAGTGACGGGCCTAAAAAGCCCAGTAGTGACGAGCGGGCCGGCCCGTCACTGGTGACCAGCCACTGGTAACTGGTTATCAGTGGCGGGCTACCCGCTCGTCACTGGTAATTTAGTTACCAGTGACGGGCACACATGAGAGCCCGTCACTGGTAAGGTATACAGCAGTGACGAGCCATAGTTTAGGCCCGTCACTGGTAAGATATACAGCAGTGACGAGCTCTCCAGTCCGCTCGTCACTGCTGTCATGAGGGGCCCAAGCACGTTGCTGCCGCGGCAGCAAAAACAGCCGTTTTGGCTGCCGCGGCAGCCATTATGTCTGCCGCGGCAGCCAAAAGGGCTGATTTTGCTGCCGCGGCAGCAACGTGCTTGGGTGCCGCAGCAGCCATTTTGGCTGCCGCGGCAGCATAAACAGCCATTTTGGCTGCCGCGGCAGCCATTTTCGCTGCCGCGGCAACCATTTTCGCTGGCGCTCCTAGGGCGTCCGTCGCCGTTCTCCTAGGGCGCTCTCCAGCCCCTGTGTACTACAGGGGTCCTGGAGGGGGTGTACCCCTTCGGTCGCCGTTCTCCTAGGGCGTGCCGCTGTGGCCTAATAGCGCTTGCGACGATGCCTCGTTGCGTCGGCATGCTACGTGCCCGGTATGCTTCGAAGGCCACCTCACTCGCGCTCTCGGATGTCGCACACGATAAGTACATATGTCAAACCGAGTACGAAAGTAACAAGTGCCAATACGTAAATATGTGCAGAAACGTACAAAGTAGACCAGTTCGGGAATACACGACCACAAACACAATACATATGCAATGTTTTTCCGTCCTCTAGGGCCAAGCTACATGTGGGCGCGCGAATGGGTCTTCGGTCGGGATTTGGCGAACTCGCTGCTCTGTGCGAGCGGCGTGTTCCTCCCTTGGGTCAGTGCCGGCGTAGAAAAGCCCCGTATCGGAGACGACGTCCTTGTTGATGATGTTCGCGAACGCATTCTGGAGGCGTGCAAACTCTTGCTTCCAGTCATATGGCTTGTGCTCGAGGTTATTACTCCACTTGCGTAGGTCGTCTTGTTTGCGAAACGTGTTCCGCGCCCGTACAAAGTCGTCCATGTGGCAGCAGACGTAGTAGCCGCACGTCACACTACCCTCCGGCTGCTGTCTGCACCACCAATCGGTCACGTGTTTAAAGCGTGGAGCGCCACTTCTTTTTACCATAGTTGCTCCTCCTCCCTTCTGTGCAAAGTCGAAGAGAGCATCATCCAGAACTTTCTTGAGCAGGGTGTAGTCTTTCTTCACCCGCTTCATGGAATCAAAGTAAACAACCTTCCTTTCCTTTGGCGTTAGCACTAAGAGGATCCAGTGGTCGCTGCGCAGACATGTGAACAAACCAATATTAACCCACAAAATTGGCTAGGTGCACAAGCGAAAGAGAAATTTACGAAAGCACAAAGTAGAGAATGACTTACAAGGGATTGTAGGGCACGAGTAGGTAGTCCTTGCCCTTATGCGCTATCATCGCACTCACGAGGCATTCTTTCATAATCTCCCTACCTTCTTGGGAGCGAACGTTGTTCTCGTGCATGTGAAACGGATCTGCTATTGCAACATCGAGAATCTTCAGGCGTCTGATCTCTCTGGTTAGGTGAAGCGCCCATAGCCTGACGAAAGAAGCTTCGAGCCGATAAAGGTTGAACATGCCGAAGATCTCCGCAAAGTCCAGATAGAACTTGTCCGCGGGATACTGCTCGACGAAATGGAAACCCTCTGGCACCTTCGCCGTGTAATACGAGACATTCGTTTCATCGGGTCCTAATTCAATGTCTCGAATGTTCTCGTGCAGAATCTTCATCTCGTTCGGGAGGACGTCGAACTCATCCTTCGGTACCATCGGGTGACCCGGGATGTGATAGGCCCGCCACTGACGACCCTTTGCTGTCTGTGCTGACTGGGAAGATGCTGCGTACGTTAAGGATTTCTTCAACCTGGCCTCACCCTGTCTATCGTAAGTTCCGGTGCTAGCATGTGCCTTCTTCGCCGCCCCTTTTTTGCTCGTGCGCTCCGTATCCAGGGATAAGGCCCTCTGACCGGCCATCGCTTCTTTGGCTGCGCCCACGAGTGTTTTAGGAGTCAACTTCGTGTGGTCTTGCCTGTCATGCTTGGGTGGCGGCGTATCTACAACTTCTCGTGCCTCCTCGTCACGAAGCATGCCATGCTCCGCGCCCTCCTCGGCATGCTCCATCTCCAGATCCTTGTATGATAGAGGTGCGGAAATACCCAGAGGAGATGGTCTTGCTGATGGACTGTCGGTGTGGCTCGGCGAAGGTGCTGGACGATTGGAGGTCTCAATCAACTTAATCGCGTCCTTCGGCCACCTAAGGAAAAACCCCTTGCAGGCTCCTAGCTTCTCGTATCCCTCTTCAGGGGGGTCATTCAGAACCAGGTCCTCGAAGGTGCCGACCACCTTAGTCAACTCCACCCTCGCCATGTTTGGTGGTAAATCCACGCAGTGCATCCTGTTCTCCGGCGTTATTGGGTGGACGCGACCGTACGCGACCGTCACCATCGAGCCGAGCACTTGGGTCTGGAGATGGCACGGAGTTATGACCTGCGGAACATACGTACGGGTCACTGAGGTTAGAGT